>JASDQU010010736.1:13557-101314 GCA_032191745.1 Picea mariana
TAAAGAGTTTCAATATAACTATTTAGGTTTTTTTTTTTTTTTTTTTAATTTCATGGTTGGAATAGTTCCATTCCTGAACTGTCCTTCATACACGTGGGTAGGTAGGCCCTTAAGGCTCCAGTGCTTCAAACTGAAGCTCTGATACCATGTGTAAGGTTCTACTCAACAAAGCCTTATAAAACAAAAAATATAAATTATTTTAAAGAAATGTTATCCTAACATTTTCATAACTTCATAACCAACATATAGCCAATAACCAGTATATAGCCATTCAGCTTAAATAAAATTTATGAACAGATCATAATAAGCTTACGAACAAGAACATAACACTACATATTCCTTAAAATACATAAATTAAAATACCTCTGCCTGATGCTAAATTCCTGCTTATCTGGTTGTCCTCCATGCTGCTTTGCCCAGCTTGTTGCTTGACCAAACCTTGCCCAAACTGACTAAGAACCCAGCCAGCTAGGAGCAGCATGTCCAGCTCTCTAGCTCCATGATACTGAAAGGAATCCTAGACCTCGTGCCCAAAACCCCCAGCAACCCGGTGCCCCCTGTGATGGTTCACCAAAAAACCCCCAAAATCAAACTCCCAACACCAGAAAATATGCCAAACTAGAAATACAGTGCCCTCCTCCAAAATGCTTCCTCCCCCAAAATCATCCTCCTCTCCCATCAGACTCCTCCCGTCATATCTCCCCCCATCCACCAACTCCCTATCCTCCATTAATTACCTTATCCTCCCCATTATTACCTTATCCCATGCCTTTATTACCTTATCCTTAATTTAATGCTTCATGCCCCCCTTGCATACGTAAAGTCTTTAATTAAATAAATTGAAATTATTAAGCCCCTTTAATTCATTACACAAACCTTTAATGAGTCAATTGATTAATTAATTAATCAATCAACAGTTATAAACAATTAATTAATAAATATTATTAAGAATTAAACATGGTTTAACTAAAACATATTAGGATAGTTAATTATCTAATTAATTATACTTGATAAACCCTATGCAACTATCTAACCAAGGTTGTTACAAAATATGCAGGAAAATCTATCAACATTGATGATGAAATATTAGAAAATGTTGATACTAACAAATTTGGGAAGAAAAAAGATAAGCATTATATAAGATATCGAACTAAGAATATGTATAATACTTATTTCAAAGATGAATCAGTAACAACATAGGCTCAACTTTTACTTTTTCTATTGAAGTCAAGAAAGTTAAAAGAATCTACATCATTATTGGGTATTCAAAAGTCGACAAAGGATACAAAGGTGCAACATGATGTCTTTAATAATATAACTAGTGTATTAAAAGCTTTTGGAAAATCTCGAAAAGAAGATGTATGTGTTGCACATAAAACGTTACAAACAACAATTGTTTCAGGGAGCAATATAAAAGATCGTTTGACACTACACATGGAAAAAACTTTTGGAACATCAAGAAAAGCATTGCACAAACATATAAAATTCCGTTTCCAAATAGATGTAAATGATGAATTGGCTTGTTGGATAGTGATTTCTAGACAACCCTACAAAGATAGACTTGTAGAAAATGTTAAAGAATTGGCCCGTAATTGTTGGTTGGAAGAATCTCATGTTTCCCCACATACAAGGGATGTGTTGCATCGAAGAATAGCACGAAATCAATATGAAGAACATCCAAAACATATATTGCCAATGACACATAGAGTTGTTTAATAAGTTCAAAGAAGAGCACAAAGAAGTTAAAATTTCTATCAATACATTTGTGCAACAAAAACCATGGTTTGTTAGACCCATCATTGTCCATGACACGTGTTGTTGTCATTATCATGTGGAGTTTGAGTTGTATTACAACACTTTTTTGGATTTTGGTAAAACTTTATGGCCAGGTTCACCTTCTCCTTCCACATTGCATGTCTTTATATCTAAAATTCTATGTGAAAGAAAAGATGATGATTTATTTTACAAAAAAAAATGTGTTGGTGGAAAGAAATGTGATCGTTGTGGAAATTTAAGTCTGTTTCATTCAAAATATCATATTGATATGAATGATCAATCATTTTCTAATATAAGAGTCAATTGTAAGAGATATGAATATTTGAGCAGCACGACTCCACATTCTTCAAATGTTATTTCCAAAAGGCTTGATTTGAAGGTAGATAACATTTGTTTGATAGAGTTTTTGAAGAAGTTTGAGGAAGAAATATATAAATACACCAAGCATTGACATAGAGATCGATGGCAAGATCTACAATTCAAACAATCCCTTGAAGTGTTTCTACCAGGGACAATTTTTTCTGTAGTTGATTTTGCAGAGAATTACACATTCGCTGCACAAAAAGAAATACAGAGTGAATATTATCATTTTGATCAAGTCACCATATTTGTCCAAATTCTATATAGACATGCTCAATGGAGTATTCCAAACATAGAAAGCACCAGCAACAATCGGCATGTTATTAAAGAATATCACTTTTATATAAGTGATGATCGAACACACGACACACATTATGTACAACATTGTTTTGATAAATTTTATGATTCATTGAAAGAACATGAAATCATATTCGATCGACATTGGATATGGTCCGATGGGTGTGCAGGTCAGTTCAAATCTGCATGATCATTCTATTGGTTATGCTGTCTTCATAAAAAAATAAATATTACACATTGTTGGAATTTTTTTGATACTCGTCATGGAAAAGGAGAGCACGACGGTGCAGGGGCATGTATAAAACTATCACTTCGAAGGTTTCAGCTGAACCCTCATGCCGATCAATTTGAATTCGCTGAACAAGTTGTTGAATGTTGCAACATGGCGCTAAGACATGAATATAATCCATAAAGGGATGTTCACAGGTGTGTCTATATCTAAATGTTACATGTATGTACATAGGATATATAAATTTGAAAGTGTTCAAATCTATATTCAATCTTCAATCATTTTCTTGAGATATTTCAAGTTAACAAGTTCTTGTCTTGTATAGGTATTTTTGGCACGTTGTAATCGAAGATGTAATATGATGCCAGTACAATACCTGGGACAAGAAAAATACATTCAGTTAAAACAAAAAGTTTTCAAAATGGGTTTGCATTTGATAGACAAAATGACTCTTGTTTTTGTTTAGTTTGCATAGACGACTCAGAATCCATAGATATTTATGAGAACAAAAATGTAGGATATGTTAAAGATTGGAGACATACTGAACTTAATGTAAAAGGGAAAATGCCACTTACAATCTCTGAGGATATGGAATCAAATGAAACTATAGTGTCAGTTGATGGTGATAGAGTTTTTGATCTTGTTAGAGAAGATAAATTTTTATATTTAATTTTTTTCAACTAACTTGTAGATACATACTTCTGTGATAATCTAACACGGATTAATTGTTGTCCAATCTATCCAATTATTTTCAGGAGATGTTTCTTCCATGGTTGCACCTATAGACAACATTGAAAACGTGAAATATTATTTGATGCGATGCACAGAACAAAATATGAGGCTATTATAAGATTTTGATGATAAAAATTTTATATATGAACGAGGATCCATTGTATTGAAAGGATATTTTTTTCAAGAAACCCATCAAACCGATACTCATGTTCACTTTCAAGACTACCAGTCAGAGGTCACAAGTTGTCAATATAGTCATTTGGTATGTGCAACGCACATAAAGTTAATAAAAGTTCAATAAAAGAAAAAAAAAAGTTAGAAAATGGAAAATGTCCAAAGTCGATAATGAACGAATAATTGAAGATGGAATACCATTACGTTGTTTTTAAACAAACTTGGCACGTGTACTTTCCATAATTTTTAATTTTTCATTGAAATTACATTCCATATTTTGATAACTTGTTTTGACTACTAGGCATATTTACGAGAAATATTTAAGTACCTAATCCGACTAATAGACCCATCATCATATATCCTTCTAAGCATGCCCCCTTCTAACATTTGGATGAGACTAATCTTTTTTAAAGAAAGCATAGTATTAGAGCAACTTTATGATATCAAATTCTCATTCCATCTTGTGATTGAAAATGGCTCACATGTTAAGAAAAATAAAATATATTTTAATGAAGTTCATTCGATGGGGTTTACTTGCTTTAGAATGTTTAAACCCATTCCCATATATGTCTTATGGAGCCATCCCCTTCAAACCAATAATTTCCAACCATACTCTTTGATTTTCCCCATGTTCATAAAGGGGCACACATGTTGAGAAAGCATATACTATTATATGTAGGGTGATTAAGTCATGTTAATTAAAAAATAGGGGATGTTAATTTTAACTTTTTTGTTTTTTAATAGGGTTCAAGTTTTTGTTCATGGTTGAATATTTCATGTGAATTCAATGTATTGTTTGTGTCCTTGGATGCATGAGTTTAAAGTGTTGTTCATGGACCTACCCTATCTTTGGGGATGTCAGTGCCACTACGTGGTTTTGAACATTTTCAAAATAATTATAGGCTAGACTAGAATAGAATGATATCTACATTCAAAAAAATAAAATAAAAAGTGTTTGAAAATTTTAAGAGGCTCATACTGTACACTAATGTAAGGCCTTGCAATTTGAAGGATATAATTACTTTCATAACTTAAAAAATATAAAATTGATATTATAAATTTTGAAAAAATATCTCTAGAACAATGTTTTCTCTATAATTCTATAATTTTTTAAAGGAAATTACATCCTTAAGGCACTCAACATGTACATTAATTGAAACATATGCATTTTATTTTGCTTTAAAATAACATACCACTATTAGAGAAACTCAAATTTCACACAGATATACTCAAACTATATAAGTAAAAAGTATGTATATTTGGAAAGATAATTCAATTTCCTACATTTCATATTTTTACACCATATTAAAATTCATCCTAAAATTACATTGAATAATCCTTCCAAGTTAACATGTTTTTTCCACTAACACATCATAGAGAACATCATTAAATTGCATTCACCCTTCTGCTAAAATTTAAATATATAAATGGAACCTATTATCAAATAGTTCCACAAGTTTTTTTTTTATATATATTTATAATGATCAAAAGGAATATATATATATATATATATATATATATATATATATGATTTGTAATCAAGAATATCATATATCAATTGTGACATCGTGAAAATCATATGGTTTGTGACTTCAAAAGTAAATCCCATCATGCACCTTTGTAACAAGTCTATTCATCCAGTGAATGTTTAGTTTCTTTTATAACTATGCACTTCTAATGTGACACGGAAATACATCTATACACAAACTCTTTTAATTTTCTAACCATGCATATTTAGTACAATATTTATGTGTATTCCATTTTTTTAATTAGGCCTCTCTTGTTGGAAATTATTTATGTGTATCCCATTTTTTTAATCAGGCCTCTCTTGTTATAAATTTATAATTATTTCTAGTGAAAAAATCAAATCTATTCATAATATCATATAAATTATGTTTAGATATAGGTCACCTTTAATACTCAGTCACTATAGATTTGTAGGTTAGTAGATCGAATCCATGTTTACTCTCAATTTATCCAAAGGGAATGATTCATTGAATACCACTATTTTTCCCCAAATCTAACTTTAGCCCCCTCCACGACATATTCTTAAATACTATGAAATAGAGCTTTGATTTTTAACCTTTTACATGGTGGTATGGTGATAAGTGCAAGTCATATTATTGGAAAATACTAACAACTCATTCACTTTGGTTTTTAGGTCAAAACACACTCTCTCCATGATTAACATATCATCATTTTCCTCAACTTAAGTGAAGTAAATTGACTTAAAATCATGTATGATGATGTGGGGATACAAATTAACTATGAGCGAATGTGAGATATTTGAAATAAATCCTAGAAAAGACTCGACACTTTAGCATATTTTCAAAAGACTTGGGTGTGCCTATGGTTGCATTCTCAGTCAAGGACAATAGAATTGAACACGATTGGACAATAGAATCGAACACTATAAATTTGGGACACGTATGAGAATTCAACATTTTTGGTAGGAAGAAAGGCTATTTTTTATCATATATATTTTGAGAGTTTATTAGTGATCCAAACCATTTTTAATTTGGAAATGTATGAAAGTTTTTCATTGCTATTTAGAAAAAATCATGATTCACTTATACCTCTTTTAATTTTGAGAGTTTATTAGTGATCCAAACCATTTCTAATTTCGAAATGTATGAAAGTTTTATTTAGAAAAAATCATGATTCACTTATATCTCTTTTAATTTTGAGAGTTTATTAGTGATCCACACCATTTCTAATTTGGAAATGTATGAAAGTTTTTCATTGCTATTTAGAAAAAATCATGATTCACTTATATCTCTTTCAAAAGAGAATAAATATGTTTCTTCTTGTTGATGCATTTTCTCTAAAAAAATCTCCCTTATACATTTACAACAAGAAATACTTTTGTGTGACATATGTAAACTAAATTTAGGTATATAAAAATTACCCTAACTACTATAGTTAGTCTAATATGGATCCATGTTGAACAAATAATACATAAAAGATATAGGTGCAATCTCCTACAAGCTAGGTAACTCCTACATTGTTGACATAAGGAGATGTAAATAGAAATTGATTAAAATTATGTGTCTTATTACATAGATTCAAATTTTTCCACTTTAGATAGGAAAAAACAATCTGATTATGAGATTTGTAACTACTGCACATTGCCTATAGTTCATGCATGTTCAATCCATATGGTGGGGAAGAGAAGAGACAATTGCATGTCTCTTTAAAGTTCAATTTGTTTGTTATCATCACTTTTTAGGTTTAGAAAGAGTTGTAAATAGCAATGGATTAAAATTATGCTTATATGATTACATAGATTTTAATTTTTCAGCTTTAGAAAATAGTACAATGTCATTTTGAGCTATGTTTTCTTACCTTCCTGACATAAAAACAAGAGCTTTGGTGCAGTGAAGGGGGTATCACATGGTTGATGCAACAAATTCTAAATGTGAATCTTTTGCTTAAAATAAATGTGGAACTTTTGCTTAAAATAAATGTGAAAACTTTTGTCTAAAAATGTTACAGATGTCATGTTATGTTCATGTAACACATTCAAAGGTTTCTAGCCCAAGTATGGGCAGTGTCACTGGAATTTTATTTTGGGCGACAAAATTACTATAGAGATCATGTTCATCTAACACATTGAAAGGTTTTGTGCTTAAGTATGGAGAACATCATTAGAATTTTCTTTTTTGGGGTGATTATTTTTATATTCATTTATTTATTTTGAGTGATGTTTAATGAATAAATATCTCTGTCTAGTTTAATATATTTTTTAATTTCATAATTCTATTTTTTAATTAAAATATGGCTTAATCATCGCAATCATTATCTATAAGTCATTAAGTTATTATCTATAATCATTAAGTCATGTTAATTGAGAAATCATATTATGAGGAATCAAATATATATGAGACAAATTGCTATTTTGAATTCCAAAATTATGATATATATATATATATATATATATATATATATATATATATATATATATATATATATTATAATCAAAGTTTGAATAGTAACACTGTAAAATACATAAGTTCCACATCCATTTTAGGATGATAACAAAAACAAAGACATTTAACTCCAAAATTCTGGACTCTAAGCCATCGCTTTAAGATAAATCACTTCATACATGAAATTCAAACCTGGAAAAAAACAGATTTCAAAAATTAAAAATTTACAATTCAAACATGCGAAATAATATAGAATTCAAAAATTGTAATTAAAATAAAATTTCCATATAGACCAAAAGAGTTAACTGTCATCCTCCAACATACTCTTTCCCACAAAATATATTGTAAACATATTTTCCACCAAATATAATTTAGACATCTGTAAAAATAAAAAATATAATAAAAAAACAAATAACACATGTATTAGCATATATACTACACAACTAAATATTAAATAAACAATAAGTAGTAATAACATAACCAATCATAAGATTTAAGATCTAGTTACTCTCCAATTAAGAGTACATGATTTAAAAAATTTGTAAATGTTATCTAAATGAAATATAGAAGTTATTTTTTGAATAAAGTTCACAAATCTCCATATTAAGTCATTCTTCCAATAAAATACTTATCTCATTATGGATAAAGTTTCAAATCCTTGTGGATAATGTCTCAAATCCTTGAGGTGAAATTTTCCTTGTGGATAAGGTCTCAAATCCTTGAGGTGAAGTTCTCCTTGTGGATAAGGTCCCAAATCCTTGAGGTCAAATTTTCATCTCAAGTGATGTTATTGTGTTCTTGGTAAAAAAAATTGTGTGTTAGAATTAGATAATAATCTGAAAATAAATATAGAACTGTGTATGAAGATAATTCAAAAATCTCCATGTATTAAGTCATTCTTCCAAAGAAATACTTATCTCCTTGTGGATAAAGTCAAAAATCCTTTCGGAAATTCTTCTTGTGGATAAAGTCCCAAATCCTTAGATGTAATTCTCATCCCAGGTGTTGTTATTTGATCAGATTTACACATCAATAAAATACTAATCTCCTTAAATCCTTGAATACTTCTCATCTTCTTTTGCAGTGGTCATATAATCAAATTTCACGATGGCCTTTAGAACTAAAGGACTCATAAATCTCCATATTAAGAAATTCTTCCAAAAAACTACTTATTATCTAAAAAAGTTCACAAATATCCATTTTAAATACCATTATTTCAAAAAATACTTATCTTCTCTTTCTTCAATGGAATAGATGTTCTCATATAATACTATGCCATTCTTGGACAAGAAAGCAAGGACTGCAATCGAGGAAAATTTAGAAACTTTCTCTTTTCTGATGTGGGATAGAATTTGTTCTCAAATATTCAAACATATTCAAGTTCAAAATTAGGTGTTCATCATGATCTAACCTTAAATAAGTTTGAGTGTACACCATTCAAGACAATGACAAACTTATCTAGGGGTTCTATATAATTAAAAATAATTGAAGAAAGGCTAAACTATAAATTTGAGAAAACAAAAATTTGAAAAAAGTCAAGAATGTACATTTATGAATCATCCTGAAGGGACACATCCTTTCCTAATCTGGGAGCTTCCTCAATCCCAATATCTCTTTCGAACACACTCTCATGTACTCTCTTCTCCACATTAGCCTATATAACACATTTCAAATTTGAAAATTTAACAAATTATATTCAAATGATTATATAACACAGTAAATTTAAATGATTTTAAAACATTAAATGATACCTGTGAACTCCCACCTGCTTCAAACCTCCCAATGATAATTGAGACAAGCCAGCCCAAGTACCAGGAGATGGAATAGATAGAATAGAGAGTTATGAACAACACAACTAAGAACTAAATATAGGATTCAATGTGTTCACAATTATATAAAATTATAAATGTTGTTGATCTCTTATTCAAATGAGTGGAGATTGAACAACTATTAGAAAAAACATACCCAATTCAATCCATCCAAATTCAAACTTGTCGAATAAATTCCCCTATCAACTACAGGTTCGTTTAACATATCTCCAAACTGCAATTAATGGCAAGAATAAATCAATTATTTCTATAGAGACTAAATCTAGAACTCGAAGTAAACTATCATAAAATGTGTCAAAATTTTCCTAAATAGATCACATACCAATCTGCGATTCGGGTCATCATTCTAAATGACCTTCTTCCAACCATCCTGAAAAAATTTGGCATACTCCAAAACTTCTTCTGCTGACATTGCATCTAATTCTGCATCTATTTTATCAACAAATGTGGCTCGAGAATTGGCTTCTGCTCGCTGATGCTTCATGCCAACATCAACACCATAAAACATAGCTTCAAAATTTTCTCTGATTATAGTCCTGGCCTCTTTGCCAACTTTTGATGTAGACTAGAACTGAAAGTGATGCAAATTCCCCTTTTCGGTAAGGTACTGAAGGTTGTGGAGGCCTCGGCAATGCTCCACTTCGATATGCCCCTTTGCGATCCTATGTGTTATCACTGAAATTTCATCCGCAAATGGTTACAAGAATTCAGCATCATCAAAACAGTAATGAGGTCATCTATGGATCCGAATTAACACAAAATCATTCCCAAAGGGTCAAAACTATACAACTAGTGCAAAAATTAATAGGTACTATAAAGACATTGGGCTCGTGTGCACATGCGCAAAATAGAAACGTAGAAATTGCGCACATGTGCATGATGTGCAACTGTTGTCACAAAAAGACGTGCACCTGAGAAACGATGCATTTATGAGAGTGGTTAACCTCCCACCCACTTATGGTTCAGCTTCCAAGTTGATTTGACACTCAAATCTGGACTGTACACAACTAGGTGGCTGGTCAAAGACCTAGAAGTGCCCTAATTAGCCTCTTTACACACTACAAACTAGTTGGACAATAACTCAAAGGAATGTTATAAAAAGGCCATGGATACACTTCATTTTTCAAGGAATTCATAGCCAATTTATGCTGCCATTATTCTCTTGAGGAATCTTCTATCCTTGCCAAGAGTATACTTGCATCATTGCATTGGGCAATCCATCTCACCCCTTGAGTGGATTAGCAAAGAATTCTTTCACCATTTTCATTTTTATTTTCAAAGTTGTAAGAAGAGCTTATTTATGGGGGTCCAAGAGCCCTCCCTTGGAGGAAGAAGGGACTCATAGTCCTCTTGCTTCTCGGTGTTTTCTTTCACTAATATCAGCCTTATCATTGGTGACATGGGTCTCATTGTTTCTTTTGTCCTTATGTCCCTATGTTCATTAATTTAGTTGTTATTTTATTTCGTAGTTTAATTCTTAGTTATTGTTTTATGTTTCTTTCTCTAACCCTTTTCCTTGTAGTTGTCCTGCTTAGCAAACCCAACTGAGCTTGCAATCACCTCTATTTTTCTCACTAAGGTGATTAAAGAGGCGCAACAGATTGGCGACTCCATCGGGGAAAGGTATCAATTTCCTACCCCATTTGGGTTTTTATAGCTCTTGATTTGGTTTATTTAACTTGCAGGTGCATTAACGGGCCTATGCTTGACCTGCCAATCATCTAATTCCAAGGTGAATTGAGAGAATTCCATCCAAAATCTTCATTCACGACCATGTGTCACTTGTGTGCGGGTTTTGTGGCCCACAGACATGCATCGTGCGCACATGCACCTAAGTCACAGTTCTATTCTGCCCATGTGTGCTCATTAACTCTTATAGATCTGCGCACATGCTCTCTGTGTGCCTCTGTCTCCACTGAGACCCATGCACTTGTGCAAAAAATTTCACATTGTAAAGTTTTTGAGATGTGGGGAAGGCCCTTAGCGTTCTTAAAAGTGATTTTAAGCATGTTTTAATGCTACACCACACTTAGTCCCCTCTTCATATAAAGGGGTTAGTCAAAACACATAGGCACTTAGGGGGTTAAAATCATTATTTCCTATTTTTCTTTCATTTTCGTCACATGGATGTCTTGTTTTGACTCAAAATATAAGTTGGAAATCATTTTTAATCACATTTAACTTGCATTGGGACTAGAATTTGGATAACAATCGCTTAGTATGCTCTTCTCTCACACCTCCACTCGACCTTGAGAATCAGAAAAAGATTGTGAAACAATTTCATCTCCCTTAAGAAGATTAAAACCTTTAGGAGAGGACAATAGCCCTTCTTGAGACTCCTCTTAGTTTATTTTTTCAAACACATCTTAATATTGTAATGGGCTCATACATGCTCACATGCTACAAAGATAGGATAGTGTTGAAATTTACTTTCTTAGATCAAATCACTAGGGAAGTTTGAAGGTTTTGTAATGGTCCCATACATGTCCACATGATCACAATCTAGGATAGCTTCAAATATTTTCTTAGATTACATAACAAATAGGGAGTTAAAGGAATAGTAACAGATCCACATGTCCACATGCTAGCTTCCTACGGACTTTTGAATTACGCAAGGTTGTACCAAAGGCACTTAGTTAATTAAGTAATGAACACTTGTAAGGACGAAGTGAAGTACACATGCAGCAAGGTGACACCTAATTCATTAAAAAAATGGCACACTTTCACTCATTCACACACAAAAGTCACCCATAACTCACATAGCTTCTTCTTGAAATGTGGAGGTCAAAGTAAGTTTTCTCCAAAGGGATTTCGAAACACCCCACCCTTTTCTTGACGAAACTATCCACTCCCATTTAAATTCAACGAGGTTGGTTCACACCCTCAACCTCTCGAAACAACTACATGTAAAAGTTTTCTAAAAAATCATTAATTTTTCCTCCACAGAAGGTGCCAAAAAATTTTTTTAGTCTAGGTAGGATTTCGGGGATAGGCATCCAAATAAGTCCCTGTTTTCTAGTTCTCACATTGTCAAAACCATAGAAGTTGTCAAATAGGGAACTGAAAATCCTCCAAGCCAAGTGTTCCTAACACCATAAGGCAGGGGGATACCCATGAAGGGTTGAAGGCCAAGGTACGGTTGTTCTTTGCATCCCCCCTTGAGGCACCTACCTCTTGGACGAGGTCCTTCCCGGGACCCATTTCTAAGGCCGAAAATCTAAATGCCACACTTTGACCGAGGTACCTAGTGACCAAATTTTAGGACATCTACCCAGGTGGCAATTGTGGGCTGCAATTGCACCTTGATCGGATTTTGTATGGCTATTGGGAAATATCGTCATCTCTTTTAGGATATGCCCCCTTTACCCCTCATTATAACCGATTGTTTCATCCTTCACTAGTTTCTCTTCTGGTGACTTCAGACCCCACTGTTGAATACTATTGGAAGGTCCAGTGCTATTTGAGAGGAAGGACGTTACGTCTTTTAGGAAATGAGTATTTTTTTTCTTTGATTCCCCACGCGGACAAAACCCACTTATCCACATATATGCTTCTTTTTCAAACTACTTTATGTATGACACACTTCTAACTACATTTTGATTTGGATATATATATTGTGTAAAGTTCAAAAATTGCAACAAAGTCTCTTGTTTCTTTATTACTCTCACCACCATTTGCACACATTCACTTAGCGAGTTGGACATCATAGGGGACCCACAGAATCCCCGTCATTCCCGACGCTTGCTAAACCTCCCTCCTATCTTAGGGGGAGTGTCTGGTCTTTCCCACTCATCGACACCGCCGTCTCACACTCCTGCGAGTGCTACTATCTTAGGATCAACTTTGCTTGGTTCCACATTACTTGGGTCCACTTCCCAAGTCCCATCGTCCACTCGCTCTCCTTTACATGGAAGTGGAGGACCAACTTCCTCTCAAGGAGGAAGTACCAACCCACCTAGCACCCCTCAAAGGTCAGGTTCATAACACACTTACACCATGGCTGGAGCTAATCCTCCCCCCCCCCACTACAGATTCCATATTTGGCCTCTCTTAACATACCAAATATAAGCAAACTCACCAATGATCCTATATTCCATGACCCCACATGGCGTGTAATGCCCACCAAACTACCTTCAGACATCCCCAAGTTTGAAGGAAAGGCAGGAGATGACCCTGCCAACCATGTCATGACTTTTCACCTATGGTGCTCTTCCAACAACATTATGGATGATTCCATTACACTGCTATTATTTCAATGCACACTCACTGGACCATCAACCAAATGGTATGTAGATGAAAAATTAGGGACCCATGCGACTTTCAAGTCCTTGGCCAAAGCATTTTTGACCTTCTTCCAATTACCAATTCGCCATGACAATGGTCTAGAACTACTCTCTAATTTCAAACAAACATTAGCCACACATATCGCTGATCACATTCACAAGTGGCATAGGTGATGTAGTTTGTGCAAAGTAGAAACCACCAAACAATGGTGGCTTGACTGGTTTCTTAGATCACTTGTCTCTCTCCTTGGTAAGGATGTAGCTTCCACCTTCCCTCAATCAGAAGAAGAAGCCATCAGTAAGGCTCAAAAATATAAACTCATATATTCACGGTCAGGGTACTTGTACACTGTACTTCCTGATCTCCCAAAACCTGTGTCGCTTGGCCAAGAAAAACCTGGGATGTCTCACTAAGCAGACCGACTAATTGGTAATACCACTCACCACGGTCCACAACCCCAACAACCACCAATGTATGGAACACATCAATACCCACTAGCATACAGAGGAACCTCTTATTACCCCCCTCCCCCTTTTCAACAACCATATGATGTTGCTATGCCTCCACCCATCAGTGGGCCACCGCCGACACCCCCCATACACCCACCAATTCAAACCAGTTCTGGCACCCCCTCTACCTCAGCTTATAGTACTAGCGAAAGCACCATGCCTTCCTATATACCTTACGGATTGTTACCCGCACAGAATTCATACTTTCCATTTCCTAGTCCCTCACAATCCATGGATCCCCCACATCCTCATGCTGGGGTGAATTTTGTTCAACCCTCTCCCGTTCAACAATATCAAAATTTTGAACAGCTGAATACGGAAAATCTGACTCACCCGTCGAACAATGGAAAAAAGAAAGGAAGAAACAGGAACAACAACAACCTAGGTCAAGGCGGGAATCAACCCCAGTAGAACCAACCTACTGGGGGCAACCAGAACCAAGGAAATCAGAGCCCCCAGAGGGGCAATAATAATAGGCATCAAGGGAGAAATACCAATAATGTTAAAATGAACTTCCCTTGTGCCCTTTGTGGTGAGTTCGGTCATTATACTCATCATTTCCCCCAAATCGTTGATTTCAAATGACTGAAAGACTCAGGCAATCTACCCCATCACCTATACATCATGGGTTTCCAACCCTATACCCGTTAACAAAAAACAAGGCACTATCCGCGTCTGCACAGACTTTTGTGATCTCAATCACGCATGTCCCAAAGAAAACTTTCCAACACCTTTCATCGATCAAATTATCGATGACTGTGCAGGTCACAAGGCTCTATCCTTCATGGACGATTTCTCTGGTTATAATCAAATCCAAATTCATCTAGCCAATCAGTACAAAACCGTATCTACTACCTCCTAGGGTACTTTTTCATATCGTGTCATGCCATTTGGACTAAAGAATGCTGGCACAACTTTCCAACGAGCTATGACATACATTTTTCATGATCTGGCCCATATCATCCTCTCATACTCAGATGACCTCACAACTCAATCCAAGAAACACACCGAACATCTTGATGATTTACGGATCATCTTCCAATGGTGTTGTCAGTGCAATATCCACTTCAACCCCCTCAAGTGCGTGTTCTGCTTCACCGCAGGGCACCTCCTCGGATTCATTGTTTCCCAAAGAAGTATTACCGTGGACCCCCTCAAAGTCCAAGCTATCATTGAAATTCCACCTCCCTGGAATTTATGTCAACTCTAGAACGTACAAAGAAAGGCTAACTTTCTATGACAATTTGTCCTAGACGACGCCATTCACACACACAGTTTCCTTCGCTTACTACGTCACAAAATCCCATTTCACTGGGATGAACATACCCAACAGTCATTCAACGATCTTAAAATGACACTCTCCAACTCCCCTTTAATTAGTGCACCTGACTACAATCGCGACTATATCCTTTACATATTAGCATAAGCTATTTCAGTAGCAGGAGTTCTTGTTCAGCTAGGTGATGACAATCGTGAGCATGTCATTTATTATGTTAGTAAAAACCTCTCAGGGCCACCCTTGAAGTATAAACATGAAGAGAAACTAGCCCTTGCAGTTTTCCTCGCAGTCCATAAACTATGTCACTACATTCTACTTTGCACAACTAAGGTTGTAACAGATTCCAACCCTATGCAATACTTTCTCAGTCATCGGCAAATTAACAACAAATTTGCGCGATGGATCGTTATCCTTCAGGAGTATGATCTTGAATTCTCAACACCGAAGAGCAAGAAATCTCTCGTTCTCACCGAACTTGTCACGACTCTCCCCTCTGACACAACCAGTGCCCCCGTCAATACTAACTTTATTGATGAACACCTCTTTTACATCACTTTGGATGATTCTTGGTATGACGACCTCCTCATCTACCTCCAAACTCAAAAGTTTGGTAACCACCTTTAACAAGATGATCGCCGTCATATTCGCCACCAGGACCCTTGCTACCTCCTCATCGGAGATATCTTATATTGGCAAGGGGTCGACACCATTCTTCATCGATGCCTAATCATTGACAAGGCTGATAAAGTCTTAAACGACTGCCACAGCGGTGCATGCGAGGGCCATCTTTAGAGAATATCCATTGCTCAGAAGATTATCCAAGCAAGTTACTTTTGGCGTACCTTGTTTCATGAATGAATTCACGCCGTGAAATGATGCGATAAGTGTCAGCTTTACGCCAACAAAGCCCGAGCACCACCTGCTCTTCTTCATCCAGTCATCACTGCCAGCCCCTTTTGTAAATGGGGCATCGACTTCATGACTTGTAATCCTCCCTCCAGCAATGGGCACAAATACATTGTTGTCGCAATTGATTACTTCACCAAATGGGCTGAAGCTATGCCCACCTTCAACAATACCACTAACACCGCAGCACATTTTTTCTTTAACCACGTCATATCTCACTTTGGAGTACCACTCCAACATGTTTCCGATCATGGGAAACACTTCGAGAATGAGATTTTCATGGAACTCTCATCTTGGTTAGGATTCTCCCACAAGTTTTCCTCACCATATTACCCTCAGTCTAACGGACAGGTCGACGTAGTTAACAAGGTCTTCAAGACCATGTTATAGCACACGGTTAATAAACATAAGACCAATTGGAATCATATGTTATTTTCGGCGCTATGGGCTTACCGTATGACTATGAAAACAACTACTCACTTCACACCATTTCATCTAGTCCATGGGGTTGAGGCCACTCTTCCCATCGAGTGAAAAATTCCCACCTTACGCACCATAATTGATCTATTACCCAACACTACTCCAATGGAGCAGTGCTTGCTAAACTAAGATTCCCTGGATGAAGATCGTCGATCTTCATTACAGAACAATGAGACAGCTAAAAAATGATCAAAGGACACTTTTGATCGACATGTCAACCTTCGCTCATTTCACGAAGGCAACCTCATCCTTGATTACAATATCTCTCATGATACCTTCGGCCATGGCAAATTCGAGTCACTATGGCATGGCCCATACATTATCCAACATTGCCTCACCAAAGGCGCATAAATCCTAGCCTCTCCTAAAGGCCTCTCTCTCAAAGAACCAATCAACGGGTTATACTTAAAGAAATTTTATGCTTAAATGTAGTCATTCTACTTTAGTTTATTTCTTTTATAGTGTTTTTAATCTTTTTCCCTCCCTCACGTCTAACCTATCATTTGTGCTATTGACAGATGCTTCCTCCATCGACCTACCACATTGGTTACGCCAACAGTGCTAGCCATTGGACAAAAAATTCTCGCTTCGGCCGCTTGGGTTCTCTACACCCCCTCACATGAAATGTTCCATTCGAGCGACAAATGTTTGGGTTCAACGACCAACAACCAAGCTAAATACACTACCATCAATGGCCTCCTGGCTAATGCCCAACATCATCGTATTTTCCACCTTAGCGTCTTTCTCGACTCTCAACTCATCGTTCTCCAACTCAATAATGTGTACCGCATACGCGATCCTTCCCTCTTTTGCAAATACCTGTAGGTTATACTTTTATCTCGACATTTTGATTCCATTACATTGACACATATTCTAAGACAATTGAATCAAATTATACATAACATCTAGCTAACATTGTGTTAGACTGGCATATATCACATGAAGATACCTCTACACATAAATAAACATATCAAACACCTGTGACAACATACACATAGATTAGACATCATCAAACATTAACAAAACACATGTAAACACCACATAGATCTCAAAATGTATACTCATGTATATATAAAACGGTCCACAGTTCCATCCAAATGTTTACATACAAAAATACAAGTATCCACAGGCCAATGAAGCACCTTGGTACAAAATGGGCTCACCAACCTATATACAAAAATACCAAAGTACATAGAAAACCACTCAAGGTGCCTCTAGAGAACCACCTTTTGCCCCTCCCTCAAGCAGTGGTCTCCCACCCACTACTGGTCCCTCCTGACCAGGAGGTAACCRTCTAGTCATAATAGCACCTGCTACTGTTGCTCGTCGTACCACAGCCTGCTACAACGGCGAAACCCCCACGCACTGCTCCACGATGCCCTCATCCTAGATATGTGACCACATGCTCTCAGGGATGCCCTGTAGCACCTCTTCCAAGTGACGACGTATGTCCTCAAAATCTATTCTGACATCATCTAGAGCAGCATGTGATGGCCCGACACCAGGGTCATCAAACCGACATCTCTTTACTGCTCTCTCAGGATCAGCTGGCCTCGCCTCAGCGTCCTCATGTTGATGTCTCTCTCCAACCCGTGGCCCTCCCCGTGGCTGTCTCCCTAGCTCCTAGCGAGGCGACGCCCTCAACAACTCCACCTCGCGCTTGCGAGGTGCCACATCTGCACATACAAACAAGAAACAAATATTATCAGCATCTATATCATATACATATGTCATTCTATCTCAAAAATCATATATATAAAACTCACAAACATACCTCGGTGACCAAAAACCTCCCCAGGAGGTAACACCATGTCCGGATCCTCCCGAAAGTCAACACCAGCATATGGGAACTGTAAAATCACCCTCAACATCTGCCACCACACCTATGCCACCTCAATAGTAAAGAAGTGGTCGTCCTCGCCACCACCGTGGTGAAGCAAAACAGTCAACCACCACTTTAGTCGCGACTCTCATGCCCCAGGCACACCCAATAAAATCCTATGGTGCAACATAGGCTCCCTCTCCAAAAACAAGACCACTAGGATGGACCCAAAGGAAAACTCTCCTGTATCCGTGGACCGATAGTGGTCTAGCTGCCCTAGCATCTTGGCATGCAGCGTAAGCCCCCAAGCAAAGTGCTCACTAGCTAGTACCCTCTCCATCACACATAGTTGACCACCATTGATCCGCTGCATCGTAAGGGATCCATACACTCTCGCAATCATCACTGCTATACAGCAATGCACTAGAGCATCCATCACCCCCAATGCTCACAAAAGTGCCCAACATAAATTTCACCCCTGAATAGTACCTCCAGCCCATTTTCACTAGCGCCACATCCCTAGGCATTAACAACTCCGCCGGTAGGGCTGTTCCCCGAAACGGGAGCCCAGTCAAAAAATATATGTCCTCCACTGCAGTGAAGTAAATCTGTTCTCCCTGCACTAAGAAACAATGTAGGTCCAAACTCCATATCCAGATAAGGAATTAGAGGAGATACTCCTGTGCCCATATCAATGGGCACTCAAAGAACTTCAACAACCCACAGGCTGCCAAAGTAGCTTTTACACCTAGATCCTCAATCGCCACAGCATCCCTCAGCTGAGACCAATCCCTCTCTTGCCAACCAACGGGCATCATGCAAAATGATCATCTGGAGCCATATAAAACAGTCCTAGGTTAGCCAAATGGACCATAAACAACATTAAAAAAATATTTTTTACACACGTCAACCTTGCCTCCAAGGCGCGATTGTTTAACCTACAGGCGTGCACACATGCGCGCCTGTTCACTCCACAAGCATGCACGTATGCGTGCTTGTCCACTCCACAGGTGCTCACTTCAGTGCGTTTATCCATCCTTTAGGCCCGTATGGGTGTGCGTCTTCATGCGCCCCTGTCACGAACATAAGCGCGCATTAAAGCGTTCCTGCCGAATACACAGCCGTGCACACATGCGCAGTTGTGCAACCAACAGGCACGCACATAGTGCACGCCTTTGTCCCCCTTACAAGTGCCCCCATGTGCGAATATCTGGTGGATAGCCATGCACTTGTGTGTGCATACTTTCGGATTGCCCACACAAGTAGGGGGCCCACACCCATAAAACCCCCTATACGACCCTCCGTACAGCCCCTGCCCAAAAATGGAAACCCTAATTCTATGCAGGATGATCAGACCACCAACCTGAAGCTCGCTAGTCCTCTAACGAATGCCTCATCCTCCCAGAATCTCTAAATCTCCTCTAAATACTTCTCGTCCAGTCACTATAGCAGCAAGTACAAATGAGGTGGCAATGTGGGCCCTACAACTATATATAGGCCTTTTCGCCAAACTTCCACTCACCATTCCGGGAGCTCCGGTTGTCCATTTCTCGATCTGTCTTCAGCCACTGGATCAGCATCCCATCATCTACATCACGACATTCCTTGGGCCTATTTTCATTTTGAGCCCCTGGGACACCATTTTTTCATACCCTGACCAGGTACGCATGCACATATTCAAAATTATCAAATAAATGCTAGTCTGTTTGCTTCTCTTCAGATATTGTTCACGTCGGGTATTTGGTTTTCAGGTGTGTAGGTACTTGGTCATCATACATCAACGCAACCCCTTCAGGTATATACTCAGCACCGGCATGTAGTCATTCCCTCTGAATTTCACTTGCATCTCCCGTTACACCCTCTGACATTTGCCTCAAGGATCCCCATCTCCAGCTCTGCAGTACCAACACCTCCATTTGCATCTTCGATACTATTACCCAGTAGCACTCTTACCCACATGAGTTGTCCCATTCATAGCACCCTTTTGCACATTCACACTGATGTTTTTTTTCAAACCTTTAGGGATGGGAGTCTCAATAGTCTTACATCATGTCGTGAATCAACTACATACTCATTCTCCTCATTTTGTTAGCTTTCCCACTGGACTCGTAGATTATCTCTTCAAGGTTCTATTTTTTATTTCACCTTCGCAGTATCATGAACCCTCCATTTCATCCACAATCAGTTTATCCATTTGAAAATTTCCCTTCATTTCACCTACCTCATACAGAAACCCACCCATGGGGCCCCCCACCCTCCACCAGTACTCTGAGTAAATTGTGCCCTACCCGGGCCAACCATGTTACATTGGGGCGCCTGTTTTTGTATTTGTACACTTGTCCCAAAGTATTATTTATTTATTGTACAAACGCCTTTGTTTCCATCATTTACATTACCTTTTCATTGTCACCTTTGGTGACCTTCTTCCCTTTTTTGGAAAACGCAACCCATGTCGCCCTTGGTTGGGGCACTCTTTATCATCTACCCTTATTGACATCGTCTATATCCTCTGAGTATCCCATAGGCCACTTACCTTTTCCCTCTAAGTTTTATCACTTTGTCCCGCCTCTGGCACAACTTATCTCACCTCTTGTTGTCCCCCTAACATTGGACTTAGTTGAACAGTTGCAGCCACTTCTGCTTGGCATATACCCCCAACCAAGGGAAGTCTTGAGTCTACATACATCTTGACTTCGACCATGTACCTCTTCCAAATTCCTAAGCTCATCTAGTAGATTTCACGAAGCCCTTTGCTTCTGGGAGTCGCATCCCCCTTTTGTCGACATCAACACCGTTTTCTAGAAGGGTGACAGTATCTTGACTCTCATTACCTTACCAATGAGAGATCTCGGATGATACAGGGAGAACCACAATTTCTCCATACTGTCGTTGACCCCCATAACATTCAACGTCAACACTTTCTCATGTTACAGTGGGTCTTACTTTGCGACTATTGTAGTTATTTCTTATATTTTCCGAAGACCTCTGAACTTGGCTAGGCTATCAATGCCTACAAAATCCGTGATACTTCTTCCAAATCTCATTTCCTATTGTTTAGAGTAAGTTCCTTTGCAGAATTGTCTTATGCCTTTATCATGACCACCCCCGAGAGAGATGCAGTTGTCTACATCAACACTTCGTTCCTTTTTTTTGAGTTACATGACACAAGCATGGGGCATGCCCGCCTCGTTTGTACACAGTTTATTTTTACACACCTTATGGAAGGTTGGGTTCTATAGGTTCCTTTCTCTCTCCAACGGGGCACTCTTGGCAATCCCACTATTGCTCTCTCTTACAACAACACTCTCAGTAGAAGAAACATTGATGGATTTCGGCTATACATATGCTCCTAACCTCATCCATCAAGGGGCATCTGTTATCACTGAAATTTTGTCCGCAAATCATTATAAGAACTCAGCATTGTCAAAACAGTTATGAGGTCATCCATGGATCCAAATTAACACAAAATCATTCCCAAAGGGTCAAAACTATACAACTAGTGCAAAAATTAAAGGGCGTTATAAAGACACTAGTCATGCGTGCACATGCACAAAACAAAAATGTAGAAATCGCGAACATGCGCACGATGCGCGACTATTGTCGCAAAAATCCGTGCACCTCAGAAAAAACGCATTTATGAGAGTGGTTGGCCTCCCACCCACTTTTGGTTCAACTTCCAAGTTGATTTGACACTCAAATCTGGACTGGATTCGACTGGGTGGCTGGTCAAAGACCTAGAAATGCCCTAATTAGCCTCTTTACACACTACAAACTAGTTGGACAATAACTTAAAAGAATGCTATAAAAAGGCCATGGATACACTTCATTTTTCAAGGAATTCATAGCAAAGTTATGCTGCCATTATTCTCTTGAGGAATCTTCTACCCTTGCCAAGAGTATACTCACATCATTACATTGGGCAATCCATCTCACCCCTTGAGTGTATTAGCAAAGAATTCTTTCACCATTTTCATTTTTATTTTCAAAGTTGTAAGAAGAGCTTATTTGTGGGGGTCCAAGAGCCCTCCCTTGGAGGAAGAATGGACTCATAGTCCTCTTGCTTATCGGTGTTTTCTTTCACTAATATCAGCCTTAGCATTAGTGACATGGGTCTCATTGTTTCTTTTGTCCTTATAGACCTATGTTCATTAATTTAGTTGTTGTTTTATTTCTTATTTTAATTCTTAGTTATTGTTTTATGTTTCTTTCTCTAACCCTTTTCCTTGTAGCTGTCCTACTTAGCAAACCCAACTAAGCTTGCAAGCACCTCTATTTTTCTCACTAAGGTGACAAAAGAGGCACAATAATATGTACACCCTTTACCAGTCCCATAATATTTGGACGGTAAACTAGTATAATCCGGGTGCATGTGCAAGAAAAACTCCACAAAAAAGTGTCTTGCAAAATAGTGTGGAACCTCATCATTCCATGACAATTTTCCATATGCGGACAAAAATCTCTTATACAGATGTCCGACAAAGTTAGGGTGCTTAAAATATTGTACCTTCAACATTTTCTTCTTTGGGCCCTCTTTGAAATTGAACATGGAGATGGCGTCTTCTTTTGAAACTCAGTTTCTTACTATCTTCCATTTATCAGGACCCATCACCTCTTACTTTTGCCGCCTCATTAGATTGACAAAACTGTCAGTGGTTGGCCCCATCTTCTGATATGCATCCATAAAGTTTTCTAGTGAATGCAAAACAATTTGCAAACTTTGTTTTCTCTCCAAAGGAAGTTCCAAGACCGCCAAATCATTTTCCAACCTCTTTTTAACACCTGAGCATCGCTCAAACATCATTGCTTCGGTATTCCTTTCCCAGGGAACTTCATTGCCAACTTCTGAAGGATAGGTGGATGTTGGCATGTAGTCTTTTGTTTCTTCATAACGCGGCCTCCTAAATCCTCCTTCATTCTCTGTACT
Source organism: Picea mariana (assembly GCA_032191745.1). Classification (NCBI taxonomy): domain Eukaryota; kingdom Viridiplantae; phylum Streptophyta; class Pinopsida; order Pinales; family Pinaceae; genus Picea; species Picea mariana. Next base: position 37,088 of record JASDQU010010736.1, read on the forward strand.
AACATTTGAATATTCGTGACAACCAATCTCATTGTTGCCCCTTGCTCTAAATTGATTTCCTACACACAAATTTGAAAGTAACTTCAATATTTAACCTCACATAAATTTAAATACAACAAAATTCAACAAAATAAACAAAATTTAAGAAAATTACCAGCAATATTCTCTTGTCTAGAGCTATTCCCTACATTCTCAGGTGTAGGAGTGTTGATGCGCAAACTATATAAGAAGGTTGCATCCATAACACTAGTTTAAGTAGGTTCTGCAGTTGATCTATTTACAGACTCGGTTGAAAATCTTCTCTGAGGAGATTGTTGATGCTCACTCGGAGTCTCAGTTGAAGAAGGAGTTATTGTTCTTCCTTCTTGGGAATTCCTAGAGCATTTGCGAGGAATATTTTCATAATCTTGTGTTAACATCACTCTGCAATATCTATCCACAATGCAGAGTTTATCAAAAAAAATCCAGAGATATACACAAGTTCAAGCAATAAAAAACATAGAGATAAATCAAAGTTTTAAATAATCAAGCCACAGAGGTGCTCGCTCATTAGAAGGCACAAATACTGGTCACTGAGCCATGAATCAATCAACTAAAATATAAGTAAGGGGTCCATAGACAACATGGAAGATTATTATCCTTCACTCATCATCCATGCACAGAAAAGTAGGGCATTTGAATCTATAGGTCTTTAAACACCGAAGTGACAATCATCGATTCATCTCCTGGCCAACTGCTCAGGCACAGACTGATGACTAAAGGGATAATTGAAGCAATATAAAACCACAAACTTTTCACAATAATCAATAAAACCCACACATAGAAGTCATTGAAATCGAAAGTTAGGTTTGCCAAGGGACTATGATTCCACTGAGAAGTTTATCATTCACAATCCACATCAAAGAAGAAGATGCAAAAAATAAACATTCAACCATGAATCAATCAACTAAAAGATAAGTAAGGGGTCCATAGACAACATGGTGGATTCTTATCCTTCAGTCATCATCCATGCTCAGAAAAGTAGGACATTTGAATCTATAGGTGTTTAAGCACCGAAGTGACGACCATTGATTTGGCTCCTGGCCGAGTGCTCAGGGAAGGACTGATGACTAAAGGGATATGGGACAAAAGATAAAACATCATATCCCTAAGAAATACTGTGAAAATTCAAAAGTGTTTATAATTTATAATCTTATAATTAATATCATACAACCTAAGAAAACACATAAACATACTAGAGATGAAACCCTAAAAACAAAAAGTATAAAAAATAAAAACAATCTTAAGAAGAAATAACATAAGGGGAAACAAGAAAAGAAGAAAGAAAACATCGCCCATTGTTAATATTAGCTTCATGCTCTTTAATCCTTATTTGAAATGATCACCCAGTTTCCCTGATGTAGTGTTTGCCACAAGTGCATTCTACCTTATAGAAAAATTATACTAACATTGGTCCATGGTATCCTTCTCTGATATAATCTTTTATCTAATGATTTCAAGGGGTTTAAAAGTGGTTATGATATCCTTTTTTATTAGAACCTTGGTGACCCTATTGGTGACCCCTTTCATGTAGGGAAGGTGGGGTATCTGACTCAGTTGAGTTTCTATAGAACAAGGCTCACCTCTTGTCCTATCGATGGATTTTCTTATTGTAGCAGTGATATCCTCATTCATATAACCTATTCTCTTGAAAACCTTGGAAAGGTGATCTTTTTCCTATTCAAGGTGGTCTTCATCAAATATACTAATGGATCACTCTGCTAGGATGTTATGAACTCCTATATTTTAAGTGGGATGGTGATAATATTTTGCATGAAAATAACTATCTATATGAGTTTTATTCTTGTATACTTCATGCACATGGTTCCCATATTGATTCTTTTGAATTAGTACATCCAAAATGGGATGTTATTATTCTCCTCCAATTCCATAGTGAACTTAATGTCCTCTGAGATACAATTAAGGTGCTACAAGAATCTGTTTAACTCTTATTTTCTATGAGGCCATATCACATTAGTATCATCTACATACCTTTTACATCTCTTGGGATTCATGGGGTATGAGTCCAATGCTCTTCTTTCAAAATTTTCCATAAAAATGTTGGCCACCATAGAGGACCCAATGCAATACCACAGAAATATGTTGAGGAAATATTGCAACTAGATTTAATATACACAAATATAAATCGGTCAAGTCTCATATTAATGTAGGTGTAAAGTTACCTTCGGAACAATGTCCCAAGACAGAAGAAGAGGTAGAGTACATGTCTCTTGTTCTTATACAAGTGTTTTTGAAATTTTTGTGTATGACATTGTCTATACTAGACCGGAAACTACCCATGCATTGGGAGGTTTGAGCAAATACATGTCAAAAATAGGGAAGGAAAATTTAACTATTTTAAATAAGGGTGTCATATTTTTATGGAAGTTTAGATTATTCAATTTCCTACCAAGGAAGATCTATACCAAACAATGTGATAGACATACAGGGTATTGTTGATGCAAACTAAGGTAGAGATCATGATTGAAGAAGGTATATAAGTGGTTATTTATTTAACCTATTTGATAAAGGATTTAACTAATATATGAGCAAGGGGTAGACTGTAGTTGTAGTTGAGTATATGGAAACCACTCATGACTTATGCATTGGTCAATTTTTTGTGATTTTCATCATGCTTTTTTTCCCATTGTAATCTAATACCTCTTGGTGGCTTAGAGTTTAGTGATCATTGTGGAATACCTAAATATTGTTTTGATGTGGCCTCAATTTTTGACTTTCATGGCCCATATTGTGCTTAGATTCAATACATTTTTCCTCCAAGGATCAAGACCTTCCTAAAAAAATTATCATTTTTATGACCAATTTATATATTTTGAATCATGCTATGTAATCAAATAAAATTTACTCAATCTCAAGTAGGATGTGATATAGTATTGATCTAAAGTTTTAATTTGTATGGTTATCATGTAATTTTCATTCTTGAGATAATGTGGTTTACAAATAGGAATTTAGTACAATCTTGATTAATGGCTTTGACACATATGGAAAGCCGATCCTATTTAATCATTACCATAGACCCATCAACTGAATGAATGCCATATCTAAGGTATCTTATCTTGTCATAACCTTTAGGATTTCCATCACTTAAAGGTAGCAATAAAGACCCTAAAAAGTTATATCTCCTTCTAATCTCAAGATTTTAATTGACAAAGGAGGAAACAATGCCCTTGAAACAACATGCCAAATATTAGGAAATTAAGGGACAACTCCCACCAATCAAGGAATTGATTGAATTTCTAGATATGACTCTTCTCAAGAATAAGTAGAGGCATAGTTGATAGAATAGGATTGTCAATATTGTTATTTCATTTTCCTTGTTGCTATTCAAGCTAGTTTTGACTGTAGTAAAAATGCAATTTTATGTCATCATGTTCTAAGACATATTTTTAATAAACGAAGCACACTTTATTAAAGTTCCAAGTATTTGAGTGTTTCCAAGGGTTTCAATAATTTCCTTGAGTAGTGTCCACTAAAGGAAATGGTGTAGGAACCTTCTTTCTTTACATCTAGTGTCTTTGAATTTATGTTTTAGAGTAGATAAAGTTTTGCAGAAACAAATTATTAGTTTGTACATCATTTCATTTTCTAACAGTATTTGCATTTCCTATATTTTTTTTAGAAACAATTTTATTCCATCTATTTCTTTACTTACTTTTAAATTATAATGTTTAGTACTTCGATGTGGATCCTATGAATTTCCTGTATTTCTCTAATTACTTTTAAATTATAATGATTTGTACTTTGATGCAAATCCTATGAATGTAATGAATGACAAGTAGTGTTATAATGATTTACTAATCCGCGAACACATTGATCACTAGTCCAAGGGATTTAATTTCATCAAAGTTTCCTCTAAGAGGTTATGACCTTAGACCTTCATCTATATTGTACATATTTTCATAAGAGATAGAGGATAAATTCTTGGACTCAATTGCATAAAAGTAACTTAGAATGAACTATTAAAGTTGATCATTTTCCTTGCCACAATTTTTCATCAGAATCAGTGGTGCATATTAGATTTTTGTAATTTTCATACATAGTGCACAACACCTCATAAGTGTGCATGACCTTTGGGTTGATAATTAAAGTGAAGCTAAGGGTTTCTTTATATCTTGCTACAATTATTTGAATCACAATTTTTTGGCGTCATTTTTAGGGAGGTTACCAAAAAATTTTGGTGTCATTCCTTGTTATCAAAATTAGGAAAAATATGGAATTTTTGAAAAAAAATGGCATACGTATTTAGATTGCTTGCATCAATTTAGAGAAAAATATGGAAGATTTCTTCTAAAATCTCATATTGTTGGTATATCTAAAGTAGGAACTAGTGGTCAAATACAACACCAAGGGGATTTTGAAAAGTTTTTGAAGTAGCTTGTTTAAGAGAATCTAACAAATGATTGAATAATTTTTTGAGTAGATTGAAGAATGAAAACACAATATTGCATGGATTTTAATCACTCCTTTTTGTAGTCTGGGACTAAAGATATACAGGAATATCCATCTTTGAACAGTACTTTAGAAGAAAGTGAGGAACAACCCAACATAAGGATCATGATATCTTTCTTTTTCAGATTGAGGTTCTCTGTAGAACCAATGAATACACATCAAATTCTAAAAAGAGTGGGCTCTTTCTCTCCACACTAAAGGAATCCTCCTTGAGATGGTTCATGAACTTTGAAGGAAAAAACATCAGTGGTTCGGATTAAATGAATAATACCTTCATTGAAATATATATAGATTATTGCAAAGCTAGAGATACTAGGGATTACAAATGGTGCAAAAGATCTCAAAACTACACTTTAGATGATGCGTCTCTTAAACTACTGCCCCTCATAGGCATAAAATAAGACTTGATCAAGACCTTGAACCTCCTTGTAAATGGTGAAATATTTCAACTGACATATGAGAATATAAATCAAGTGTTCGATAATTACTCTAGAGATACAAGAAAGAAGGATAGGAGTGGTAGAGGTGTTCTCCTATAATTATCAAAATTTACAGGAACTCGTCTCACAAAGAGGAACAAGTCTCACAAAGTAGGAAAATGGAAGCTTACTAGAGGACATAAAAATTGACAGATTTCATTCATTAACTTTGTAACTAGACACTTAAGGGGAAATAAGAGAAATATGAAATATCCCTCATTGTTTAATGCCCTATGAGCATAAGAAAAAAATGTGAGGAATAAGTCCACCTAATTTCATTTTGGGAAAGATGACAAACACAAAGGAATTAACTTATCCTATAATGTTTTCTTAATAATTATTAATTATTTAATCGATTCTTAAGCTTGTTATTGAGTATAATTTTGAAATTTAGTTTATGTTCTTTTAGGTTGCACATTTATGCAAATGAAACTACTTCCCAATATAGAGGGACAGATACATAAGTTATATCAATGTTTTCTATTGGTCCACCTTTATTAAATTTTCATTCTTTCTTTATTTGAATTTACCAAATTTAAGGGGTCCATATTGAGTTCAATAATATCTTTACATATTAATATCATGTAAATGAAATCCAAAGTTAGGCATGCCAATTCAATTTACAATGGGTTAAATCGAAAGGTGACTTCAAATTATACATATATGTTTCACTCATCAAGAAACTTAAATGGAACACTCGAACTATATATATATATGTTCCTTGGGGTTTATGCTAAATTCAAATATTTATGTTCATAAAGGTTTAAATTTCCACTTAAAAAGTAATTTCCACAAGTAACTCTAGTGCTTGAGTAATCATTTTACACTAAACTTTTCAGGTTTTAATTTCTAAATAAGGGTTTTAAAAAGGTGAAAGTGAATCTATTTTCTTTCACATGGTGGCATATGTACCTAAATTTTGGCAACAACTCCTTAATCTAAGCAATGTTTTGTGCTCAAATAATATCTAATATTTAGTTTCATTAATCGAAGATGAAATTTTCATTACAACCTACTTGAATTATCAAACTACTCAGGTGTAAGTTGTTGTTTACCATTTGTCTCATGCTAAGGAGTTGGTGATTCTTACACGTGCACATTCTTGCTACAAATGATTAAATAGATATTTCTTCACTCACAAATTTTGATTTCACATTCCTAAATTTTTCCTTTAACTGCTAAAAGGATTAGATATAGGTTTGATGTTGGTTTATCACACTCTAAAGGAATAATTCCAAATTAAACTTCAGACGGAACTAAAATTCGAAATAGCTTTCAGACAGAAGCGAAATTCAAAATTTAACCTTCACACTGAATTATAATTCAAAATAACTTCAAACAGAAATGAAATTTTAAATTAAACTGTCAAATCGAAATAACTGAACTGGATTGGTTTATTACACTCTAAAGGAATAATTCTAAATTAAACTTCAGACTGAACTAAAATTCAAAATAACTTTCAGACAGAACCAAAATTCTAAATTTAAACTTTACACAGAACGAAATTTAACAGACATAAACAAATTTAACCCGATTAATGGTTACATGTTCAACTATATATATATATATATTAAAAACTTCGAAAGGTATTCATTTGGACATAGACCATATTTTTTTTAGTTTCCAAGCACCACGACGACTACAGTGATTTGTTAAAATCAAGTCTCCATATATTGTAAACAAGTTTTTCCATTGACATCATGAATTCAAATCTCTAGATTGAACATAGATTTATAAAACACACGAAAATATAAGAATTTAACTTAGGATTAATTAATATCTAGGTAAATGTAATTTATAGTGAATGGAGGAAATTTGAAGTTCTGGGTTGCAATTAAATTCAGCAGCGTTCATAACAAATTTATTTTTAGAGCGATTTTAAAATTCTGTTACACAAATTTACATCGATTTGTCTCATGGTTTAAATTTACTGTGACTTGGCCACGGGGGCCTTGTCGTGTGTCCAAGATGTTGGCATGCCCACGGCTTGGCCACAGGGCTAGGCCCCTGTGCCCAAGTCACAGTCCAGTGGATTGTGACTTGGCCGCGGGGGACTAGCCCTGTGGCCAAGTCATTGGCGTGCCCACGGCTTGGCCACAGGGCTAGGCCCCCATGGCCAAGTCACAGACCACTGGATTGTGACTTGGACACAGGGGCGTAGCCCTATGACCAAGCCGTTGGCATGCCCATGGATTGGCCACAGGAGGATAGCCTTGTGACCAAGCCATTGGCGTGCCCACGGCTTGGTCATAGAGGCTGCCACCTAAATTTTTATTTAAAAATTAAAATTAAAATACACAGATTAAAATTACACACAGATTAAAATTACATACACAGATTACATTTATGTATAGAAATCAAAATTACACAGATTAACATACACAGATTAAAATTAACATTAATAAAATTAATTTACATTTACTAACCTGCAGCTTGGCCCATTGAATGCCCGCCAATGCTCACCTGAAGCCCGGCCTGTCGAACGCCCGCCAACGCTCACCTGAAGCTCGGCCCACCAAACGCCCACCAATGCTCACCTGAAGCTCATCCCACCAACGTCAAATGCCTGACATCCCGCTAGAATGCCTATCCATAGGAACGCTCGCAGGAATGCTCACAAACACTCCCAAATAGTAACGCTCACAACGTGCCAACACTCTCGAAAGCTCACAAACACCAAAAGGTAAAAAAATGTTTGAACCTTGATGTGTGGTTGATATATAAACCTTCTTTCGGTCGAAAAATATTTTGGCTGAAACATCTTTCGGTCGAAAGATAATTCGGCCGAAAGATAATTCGGCCGAAACATATTTCGGTCGAAAGATATTTCAGTCGAAAGATGTTTCAGCCGAAAGAATATTGCTGGATGGAAAAAATCCATCCAACTAAATATTTATATGCAAATAGAGGATACTGTCACTGTACCATTCGATTTGATGTTCAACCTTTCGGCCGAAAAATACTATTAGTTCGGCCAAAAAAATGTTTTCCGGAATTTTGGAGACCAGATTATTACGAAAGTGTTACCCACCTCCGTGATTTCACCCTACATATGTAATAATATTCAATACAATATTACAATATGCAATAACTTAAAAAATAATATTGCATTTCATAATATAATATTATTACTTATAAAAAATTATATAAATAGTAATAATGTATTATTATATCAAACATTATTTCTTAGTTGATTAATACTAGCATAGATCGATCTAAAATTTAGATATATCAAGGTTTGATAGGTGTCCAAGACTTGAGGTGTCAACTTTATTAGAGTGCAAAAAATAGTAAAGGTTTGGACCTTCAGAAATCAGATATGGAGATTATATGGATCTATGTTATTGTAATATCAACAGTAATATTCATTGTATTCATATAAATCAACACATTAATTACATGCACATATTATCTATGCAAACATCATGTGAATACATGGATTACATTGTTGACTTTATATATAACATGTGAGGGTATTCCATAATTCCATATTCCCAACTATATTAATAACATGGAATGAAATTTCACAATCTCAACTACATTACTAAAGAGAAGTTATTTGTGTCATAATAGTATATAACATGTAAGTGTATTCCATAATCCCATATTCCCAACTATATTAATAACATGGAATGGAATTTCACAATCTCAACTACATTACTAAAGAGAAGTTATTTGTGTCATAATGACATGTATTATTATTCATAGTAAGAAATTTTATCTCTAATATATTATGGGTAGTTTCATTATATTTAAATTACATAATCTTAGAAAGAGGAAATACCTAATAAAAACATTGTGAATAACATGGAAAGAAATTCGATAATACCAACAATAATTTATTTATTTTTAAATAAAGTAAGAGCCTTGTATTAATTTCTACTAATATATGTATAATGCCATGTGTTATCCACTTGTTCTACCATAAAAGGGAAACCACAACATGTGGTTTTCATTAAAGAATTAGAGTTTGATGCGTCATAGCATGAGAAAAACTGTATGCACAAAATAATTTGATCACCATGACCAAAATGTATGAACAAAACTGTATGAAAAAAATGGAACTAGTCACCCTGACCATCTAGCCTGTGACAAGAGAAAACAAAAAATAGTATCCTGCAATGAGAGAAAACAAAAAATAGAAACCTGGAGGCTCTACTCCTTGGGTGAGCTGAGCTAGCCATGGATGTTGTAGACAGAGATGTACTTCTAGCCACACATAGGGAATCGATTCCACACAAGAGAATCTTCCAATGCATAGAACCAAATGTCCAATCTTTGGCCGAGGATGCGATGTGAGTCAAGTTGATCATCTTTCTTTTGCCGAATTTTGAAAATGAGTTGAAGGTGCTCCCCCGAGAGTTGATTTTCACAGAGAAGAGGTGGCTCCACTTCCTTTTCCTTGCCATCGTTCATCATGTGCTCCTCCACCTGACAGCTTGGGGGAATTTCCTCCTCCACCATGCAACTTTCAGTGCCAAACACCGGGTCCTGTGGATTGATTTTCAGGGGGAAAGGGGATTAGTGAGAAAAGGTGTGCACTCTTTTGAAGGTGGTGTTTCATCTTTAATCGAGCAGTTTCCATGGATGGAGTTAGGGGGTGAGGATGGAGGATCCAGCGGCCCTTGGCTATTATGCCTAGGGCCGGAGGTGAGAATCACAATGAGAGACAATTGGGAGGGGGTGATTATATCGCACCTAGAGAGGGTTTCGTAATAAAATGATCCTCTCATGTACTTCCCCCTTTATCTTGGCATGGTGGAGAGAATGGAAAGGTTGTTTTGCGGTGGAGAAAAGGAGGAGGGTGATGGCAATGGTGGAAAGAGCCCGGGAGAGCCCGAAAGAGCCAATGCTCAAGAGTAAATGCAAAGTGAAATGTAGAGAATTCTCCTGTGAGAGCTGAGGGGTAGCAGCAGAATAGAATATGAAAAAAGAGATAATTATCCTGAGAGAGCTAGGGAGAAAACATAGTTACAGAGGGAAAAGGTGAGAATTCACTCATAATATCCAAGGAGCAGGAGAAAATGCACATGGGGAATTATAGAATTCACCAGGGAAATTTCCCTTTTAGTACAACTCAAATTGACAGATAGGGTAGCCATGAGATCTAAGGTGAGGAATTCTGTAGGCATGGTGCCTAGCACGATATGACTAGTCTGGTTTACACAGAGGGGCATTAAACCTGGAAGGTTGGCCAGATGCATTACCATTACTCTCCGCTGGGTGCAGGTCCTTCTGTAGTAATGGGCAGAGGGTTAGCAGTCAGGGTTAATAACTCCCTTTTCCGCTGCATTCCATATATCCTTAGACATTGTCCAGGTGGCACCCCATCCGGGTGAGGGAAGTCTTATTGGGCGAGCTCCATCCATTAGAGCCCTAGATGCGAACTCAGGGGCTCCCTTGTGTCAATCAAAATGACCTACTAAGTAGATTCAACACCTACATTGGGTAGTCTGTCCACCACATTGTTTTCACTTCTCCTTATGTGAGAGGTAGTGAGAGTTTGAGAGGGCCTCATAAGAGCTTTTAAACTGTCGAGGGGGCCTAAGAGATGCCAGTTGGGGGTGATTTTTTTCGGTTCTTTTCCATTTATGATTTTTGTAGCTAGATCAATGAAAACTCTGGAGTGTCCTTCTATGATTAGCCGAGTGATATTGTGTTCAAGAGACATTTGGATTCCTTTGATGGGACCCCATATTTCTGTTGAATTATTGGTGTCATACCTCATATTTTCTACCATGAGAAATTGTATTTGGCATGTGATGTTCCTTATGACTACTCTATATCCTGAGTTTCTTGGATTTGCCTTAGAAGCATCATATAAATTGACTTTGTGAAATAAAGACAAGGGGGGAAGCTAGGTAGAGGGGATAGAAGCCATTTCTTTTAAGGAAGACTACAAGGGGAGGGAGGAGAGGGTTAGGGAGAATCCCTAAGAATTTAGGACATAGATTTCACTTGGATCAGTGGGGTAATATTCTTGGGTCCAATTGTGGAGCTGGAGGGTTTCCTGAATATGTAAGAGGATGGTGGTCCATAGGTGAGGGGGAGGGGAGGCCTGGGAGTGGAAGATTCACTTGTTTCTCTCTTTCCATAATTGTCAGACAATGAAGCCTGGTAGGAGTTTCCAGGTTCTATGCATGATAAGACTTTTATAGAAACCGGGCCCCCAATTTCTGATTGTGTTGATGATGTTCTTTTTCTCTCTCCTGGTTCTTCTCATGTTCTGGGTGGCATGATTCCATATTTCCTCACTAAATGGGCAGTTATTTAGGAGGTACTCCATGGTTTCTTCCTACTGGTGGAAAAGGTGGCACATTGAGGGGCCTATGAATGCCTGTTTGCTGAGATTGTCCTAAGTTAGGATTTATTTTTGAACTAGAAGTCAGAGAAAAGTGAAGATTTTTTGCCAAAATTTTGATTTCCATATTATTGCCCATATGTGATATTTTTCAATATTTTGTAATTTTTCATGCAGAATGTAGCCTTCTTTGAGTGTGAAGTTTCCATGTGGGGTATGACCCCATCGGAGAATGTTCGGTTATGTGCCCATATAGATTCTCCTTTGATATGTCATTTGTTTGCAATGCTACATGTCACAATCTGTTGCTGTGTGGAGAGCCTGGGAAGTCATTTTCTAGATATGCTGGGAAGGGTTGATGGAAATACCAACAATATTGTATTAATATCATGTAGGATTTTTATTTATAGGATGAAATTCCATAATCTCAACTATATTATCCATACATATTAACTTTCTAGTGTAAATCTAAGTAAAGCATTGTAATACATTAATATTACTCTTCCAACATAATAGAAAAGGACTTTCGTTTTCATGTAAGCACAAAAATTAGTAACACTCATATTAACACATTAATATCATTACCTACTTTTCACATAGATATGCATGCATTGATAACACTAAAAATTATAAGGAATTAAAAAAACTACTTCCAATATTTTCTTTTCACGGAAATATGATTGGGGTATATGGAACCTATTTTTTATTGATTTAATTATTAGGTATACTATGAATTGTTGTTATATTTCTCTATTGCGATGACATATTGTTTCTTCAGCCAAGGTAGGGTAGAAGGGTATATGTGATACATTTTTAATATTGACCATGTAGGATAAACATATTAGACTATCATAGATCCATCCAAACCTTGGACCTATCAAAAGACAAAGGGATCAATACCTTTAACTATAGTATTATATTAACTATAGTATTCATATTCTTCATATAAATCTACCTATTAAATATATGGACATATTATCCATACATTCATTGTGTTAGCATTTCATATTCCCCATTGTGTTATAACATGGGAATAAATCCTATAATATCAAGTACATTATTGAAAAGAAAATACTATTATTCATTTGAAGAAATTCTATACTCTTGATTATATTATTAATACTTGCATTATTTTACCATAAATCCATGGCATAGTGACATGTATTATTATTCATCCCCAAAAAATTCATGTCAATTATATTATTAGTAGTTGCATTATATTAAAATTCCATAATATTCACATGAATAAACACCATAATATCATCTATATTGATAACAAGGAAATAAATTACATAATACTAAGAATATTGCATTGATATCATATAAGGTTTCTTATTTATAGAGTGAAATTCCATAATCTCTACTATATTATTCATACATATTAAATTTGTCATTTAAATCAATGAAGAATGTTATAAGGCATTAATTGCACTACTCCATTGTAATATATGAACAAGCACATCCTCATGTAAATACACACATCAATAAAACTCATATTAACACATTGATAACACTACTTTCATCATTAACACTCATATTAACAATCCTTTAGTGAACACATCTACAGGTTGATCTGGATCTACAAAGCCTCAATTTAGTTTGACCATCTACTACAAGTTTCTTGCTAAAGTGATGGCTTATAGATATGTTCTTAGTATCACATGAAGCATTCGGCATTCTTTCATAGAAATTATAAAACTATTGTCACAAAAAAATGGTAGTGATCAAACTTTGTTCCCACTTCAAATATACCAATAGTTGTCTCAACCAAAACCGGTTGACATGTCATTGTAGTTGTTGCAACATATTCCACCTTTGTTGTTGACAAGGAAACAAGAGGTTTCTTATTTGAATACCATGATATAACACCTAATACAAAACTGAAAGAATACCTTGAAGTTCTTTTACGATCATTAATAGATTCTACCCAATATCTATCTATGTATGCAACAAAATCAGAACCATAAAATGAAGTGTACATAATACCAAAACTACATATACAATTCACATACCTCAATATTTTCTCCACTTGACATGGAGACATGGCTCACTTTCACTTTTACTGAAGTCATTTTTATGAATGTATTAATATGTTTTTACACACTACATTGTTGGAGCTTTCTTAAATCCATATAAATTTTTCTTCAACCTGTAAGTTTATGTTGTTAACTTGCAATTTCAAAAATATTTGAATGACATATAATTTATAACTTTCCATTTAAGGCAAGATATTACTAATGAATCAATGCTTATAATATCTAATATTGCAACAACAAAATTATTTCATTGCAATATACACCTGGTTTGGTTTATGTGAGTAACCCTGAACACTATAGCCTTGTACTTTTCATCTTGTCCATTCCCCGTATGCTTTCTTTCATACATCCATTTAGTTTGTATGACGTTATTTCCTTGAGGGAGATAAACCTATTACAATGTTTCATTTTTCTCTATTGCATTGATTTCAACATCCATTGCTTCACAAAAAACTATATGATTCACTACATTTTCATTGTAACGTAGTCTATTTGAACATGAGAAACTAAATAATCATTAACAATATCATCTCATCTTTATTATTAGTATTTTGATAAAATTCTTTAATATATCATTAACACTATCATCTTTATAGTATTTTGATAAAATTCTTTAATACTATTTAAATTTTTGTAGGAGTTTAACATGAACTTGCACTTCAACTTGATGAACTCATTATGGAAGGAAAAACCTAACTACCACTAGAACTAAAGTTGTTGCTACAGCTTGTTGAAAGGGGAGAGATGTCATCATAATATGATGAGTCTACTGTAATAGTTGTTCATTTTTCCTTTTTTAGATCTTCTTTCCCGTAGTACTCACGCCCTTCATCAAAAACTATATCACAATTAAAAATTACTTTTTGGTTACTCGATTGTAGAACTCACAACCTTTATCTCTTTACTATAGCAAAAAAAAACACTTCACTCTTATTGTCCATCTTTTATCACTTCTTGGGAATATCCTCATATGAAAGGTATCCAAATGATTTTACATTAATCACACTTGGATTTCTTCTACCCAAAGCCTCTTCTGGATTAATAAACTTCGCACACGATGTAGAACACATGTTCAACAAGTAAACTCCATTAAAAAATAAAATTTAAGCGGCCCTTGGACATAATCACGCTCCATGACATTTCAACTATGGTTCTATTTTTTTATTTTGCTACTCCATTTTATTAAGGAGTATATCTTGTGGTCCACTACTTCATTATTCCATTTTCTAAAGGAGTACATCTTGTGTTCCACTACTTCATTATTCCATTTCCTTTACAAAATTCTTGGAATTTATGAGAAGTAAATTATCTCCCTCTATGTAACACCTTTAAAAAAAAACATTTATTTTTTCTATGATAGCTTTAAATTACTAAAATAAAATATGAAAGAATATGATTTCTCCTTAAGAAAAAATATCCACTTCCTTATACTGAAATTGTTAATAAAGGAAATGAAAAAAATGCAATTACCAAAATGTTTGTATTGCACGACATAGCTCGACAAGTGTCTTTGTCCTCCATGATAATTTTATATCAATGTCATTTTCCAAGAATAATACAATCTTCACCTGCTTAATTTCTCAAGTCCTCCACCAACCATTCTTCCATCATTTGTTTTTTCTAAAATAAATGCTAGCACGAAAACTTACATGTCCAAACTTCATATGCCACAACCAAGATTTGTCATCCAAAATAACTTTCAAAAGTTGCCGAATTCCACTTGTAAGTGACACTTGTTGTTTTCAAAGAACAACTCAATGTCATTCTGATTCATTCAAGCTAGAGAATAGCTTATTATTCCCTTTCATCAGGTTGTTGAACTATTCTATGAAAACCCAACACCTACTAAAGATTCTTCGACCATATTACAAGTAAAAATCATACAACCAGACTCTTTATTTTCTTCTACAGAATTGACAAAATTAACCCCGAGTTTGTTTATATCAATTCTTTTTGTATTCCATTTGTTATACGGTGACAAAGAATTCCTCCTATTTCTCAACGTTGATTGTAACTGTGAGACCAAGAATAGGAGCACATTAATTGAATTAGTTTCTTGTGTATTTCTCAACGTTGATTGTAACTGTGAGAGCGCATTAATTGAATTAGTTTCTTTCTTGTGTAAATTACTATTAATTTGTGTATGCCCATAGAGGCTAAGTGAGATGAATGAGTGAGCCTGTTGTAATCGTCATGTTTTAAATAAGAAGAGAACCGATACGGGCTTGGTGGACGTAGCCCAAAGTTTGGGCGAACCATGTAAATATCTGAGTTATATGGTTGATCTCTTCTGTAATATTTCTCGTTGGGTGATCTGGTGTTTTAGCTTACGTATTTTTGGTGGCAAGTCTGTTAACAAATGGTATTAGAGAGGGACGTTAGAGATCTGTCAGGCCAGATCCGTGGTGCGAGATCGCGAAGAGGGTCGCGGGCGTGGAGGAGTAGTGCCAGATCCGCCATCATGTATTTTTAGGAGGAGCACTGCTATGCTATCCGCTTTGAAGGGAGCGCAGGGACTGGAAGGGAGCGTTGTATACAACTCAGCATTGGAAGCTCCTAGTGAAGGGAGCGTTGAACAAGGAACACTTGTGATTTTAGAAAATATCAAAATGAACGCATGTCTATGCCCGAGGAGAGAGCGTCGGTTTCACACAGTCGCGCCCAATCCACCACTAGTGCCAGTTCCAGCCATTCGCACTCTGTCACAACGATGAGAGAACACGTCCCCTAGAGATTCACTAAGAACTCTAATCTGTTAGATCTGTGGAGGACGATGACTTAATGGGGATCTCATGTCATTCAATGAACAGCAAATACAACATGAGAATGCTCGCTTGAAAGATGATGTTCATATCGTTCTTGATTTTCAAAACCTATTTGTTTCAAATAAATTTTAATTTGATTGATGAAGTGCCTGTGTCAGTATATCTATTGACTTGAAGCTCAGCATAATCATTGAATCAACTGTTGAGAAATATGATGCCTGTTGTCCAAGGACGTCCAGGAATTTAAACCTAATATCCATGAGTCACCCCTAATATCATGTTTTAGTGCTTGATTTGGATATTGATTTAAGAGTGAATACAATAGAGGTTGAGAAGAATAAAGACGATTAAAAATGGAAAAAACTCACAGTGCTAATTTTGAAATCGAGAAGTTCAATGGTAAAAGCAATTTCGAGATTTGGAAGGTTAAGATGCACGATCTGCTCGTGCAACAAGGCATGGTGAAGGTGCTTTTGGGGAAAGAAAAGAAACCCATGACCATAACAGATGAATACTGGGATGAGATCGATGCGAGAGAACTAAGTTCAACATTGTTGCGGAGAAGACAATAGTCGGTTTATGGACGAAGCTGGAAAGCTTGTATATGATAGAATCCTTGATGAATAGGATATTACTAAATAAGAAATTGTACAGTTTGCACATGAAGGAAGGTACAAAAATAACTTATCATTTAGATACTTTTAATACTCTCTTAGTTCAATAGAGTAGCATGGGAGTACAATTCGATTCTAAAGACAAGGAAATTACGATATTATGTTCTTTGCCCGTGTCATGGGATCACTTTGTTACCTCTATTTGTTTTAGCACAACATAAATTATTGAGTTTGATGTTATTGTTGGAGCACTACTGTCTAAGAAAGCAAGGAAGAAAACCAATTCAAAAACCTCTACATTTGAGGCGATGATGGTCAGAGCTAGACCTAAAGAAAGAGGACAGGGTCAAAGGGATTTCTCTCGGTCAAAGTTGAAGGAAAAAAGAGCAAGCTTAAGTGATGGTTTTATGGAAAATCAGGACACCTGAAGAAGGACTGTTGGAAGCAACAACAAGCCTCCAAAGACGACCCCCCAAAAGAAATGAAGGAAGCGAACGCAACTGAAACAGGTTCAGCAACAGGTTTATGTATGATTGATGAAGTTTTATCAATTAGTATCGGTTCACGTCATGATCAAGAGTGGTTATTAGATTCTGGTTCTTCAAATCCCATGTGTATTCATAGACACTGGTTTGTTACTTACCAGTCTATAGATTATTGAATAGTTTACATGGGAAATGATATCTCATGTAAAGTTGTGGGAATTGGTAGCATTTGAATTAAGATGTTTAATGGAACTGTTAAAATACTCACTGATGTGAGGCATGTACCTGAGCTGAGGAAGAACCTAATTTCTTTGGGAGTCTTAGACAATGGAGGATATAAGAGTATTGTTCAAGGTGGAGTTATGAAAGTCTACAAAGGAATCCTACTGCTTATGAATGTGAAGAAGGTTGGTAACTTGTTTCTGTTAGAAGGAAGAATTGAGTCAGATCATGCGACAGTGGTATCTAAGAATGACAGTGATTATTTTCGACTGTGGCATCAATGGTTGGGCCATATGAGCGAACAGGGATTGAAGATATTATCTGATCACAAGTTACTTCCTAGACTAAATTCTTTAAAGTTAGATTTATGCAAGCACTGTATTTATGGAAAACAAAAAGGCAGAGATTTAAAATCGGAAGACACACCAATGAAGGAATCCTTGATTATATCCATTTTGATGTTTGGGGACCATCACCCACTGTTTCGTATGGAGGATCATCATACTTTGTTACCTTTATAGATTTTTTCTCTAGGAAGGTGTGGATCTATATGTTGAAAAGAAAGGCCAATGTGTTTACTGTTTTCAAGCAGCTTAGAGATTTAGTGGAAAAGAGCACTAGTAGATCCATTAAATGTTTAAGAACTAATAATGGTGGTGAATTTACGTCCATCAAATTTGAGAATTATTGCAAGGATTTTGGAATTGATGGGAATAAAACCACTACCTATACTCCTCAGCAAAGTGGAGTTTCTAAATGCATGAACATGACTCTTCTAGAGAGAGAAAGGAGTATGCTTAGTAACGCCAACTTGTAGAAGGAACTGTGAGAAGAAGAAATAACTACAATTTGTTATCTGGTAAATCGATCACCATCAACAAAAATAGAGTTCAATATTCTTGAAGAGGTATGGAAAGGTCACCCTTGTAATTATTCTAATCTTAGATTTTTTGGTTTTGAAGCCTATGCTCTAATTCTGAAACATCAACATTCTAAATTAGATCCAAAATAAAAAAGAATTATCTTTGTTGGATATGGTGATGGTATTAAGGGGTACAAGTTGTGGGATCCTACTTCCCAGAAGATTACCATTAACATAGATGTAATATTTGATGAATCATCACTCATCAAATAATATGTAGATGGTCAATTGAAACAGGTAGAAGTACCAAAATATCAACATTCAGTTTGAAACTCGTTCAACTATAGATGAAAGTGAACATGAACAATTTTCTGTAGATGTTCATGAAGAGGTTCTTGCATAGGAGAATATGGGTGATGATGACAATCAATAGATTCTGGATGAGCCACAACCTTCCCTAAGGAGGTCTACACGAGTCAGAGTTCCTCCAAGAAGGTATGGTGATTTTGTTTCATGGGTTTCTTTATGTACTAATGATGGTGAACCTTTGTGCTATCAGGAAGCTGTGGATGTTTCTAACAATGGAAAATGGAAAGAAGCAATGAAGGATGAAATGAATGCCTTAGAGAGAAATGCTACATCGGACCTAGTAGAACTTCCAAGAGACCGGAAAATTGTAGGTTGCAAGTGTGTCTACAAGTTGAAGAAGGGTATTGATGATAAGGTAGAAAGGTAAAAAGCAAGGCTGGTTGCAAAAGGATATTCTCAGAAAAAAGGTATTGACTTTAATGATATTTTTTCACCAGTTGTTAAAACCGTTTCAATTCGAAGTATGTTAGCATTGGTTCCATTACTTGATTTGGAGTTTGAGGAGCTAGATGTTAGGACTGCTTTCTTACATGGAGATTTGGATGAGGAGATTTACATGGAACAACCTGAAGGGTTCATTCAGAATTGCAACAAGAAATTTGTTTGTAGGCTCAAGAAATCATTGTATGGTTTGAGGCAATCGCCCAAACAATGGTACAATAAATTTGACTCTTTCATAATGAGTCAAAATTATACAAGGAGTGAGTATGATCATTGTGTTTAATTTAAGAAACTGAATAATGGCATATTCATTATCTTAGTATTTTATGTTGGCGATATGGTTTTAGCAAACAAAAGCATAACTGAGATCAACAGGTTAAAGGCTCAAATGGATAGGACGTCTGATATGAAGGATCTAGGAGCAGCAAAGAAGATTTTGGGCATGGAGATATTCATAGACAAAACGAATGGTAAGCTTATTCTTTGGTTGTAAAAACATAAGTATGTAGAGAAAATACTTTTGAGGTTTGGTATGAATAGTGTGAAACCAGTTTCTGTACCTTTCGCTTTAAGCTTTCTTCAAGTTTATGTCATAGTACAAAAGAAGAAAATGAATATATGTCTCAAATACCATATGCTAATGTAGTGGGAAGTTTAATGTATGCGATGGTTAGTACAAGACCATACATTTCACATGTAGTTGCCCGGTTGTCAGCAGATATATGACAAATCTAGGTAAAGAGCACTGAAAACAGTGAAATGGGTGCTTGGGTATTTGAGGGGCACAAGTGATTACTGTATCACCTATAACGGTGGTCGTGAGTTTGTCTGTGGATATGAAAAAATGAGGTCAACTTCACGACATGTCTTTACTCTTGCAGGTGGAGCTATTAGTTGGATGTCAAAGCTACAGAGTATTGTTTCTTTGTCCACTACAAAAGCAGAATACATAGCGGTTTCACATGCTTACAAAGAGATGGTTTGGTTAAAGGTTTGTTTGGTGAGTTTGGAATGATGCAAGACAAAGTAAAGCTACTTTGTGATAGTCAAAGTGCTATTCACTTGGCCAAGAATCCAACCTACCATAGTAAAACTAAACATATTCCTATTAAGTACCATTTTGTAAGATAGATCATCAATGAAGGTGGAGTTTCTCTTGAAAAGGTTCATACAAAAGAGAATTGCGTAGACATGTTCACAAAACCAATACTTTTAGAGAAGCTACGATGGTGCTTGACTTCTCTTGGCTTGCAGAAAAAGTGATGAACAAAAGGAGCAAGGTATAAGGCTAATTTTTGTCAAGGTGGAGATTGTTATACGGTGACAATGAAATCCTCCTATTTCTGAGCGTTGCTTGTAACTGCGAGACCAAGAATAGGAGAACATTAATTGAATTAGTTTCTTGTGTAAATTGCTATTAATTTGTTTATTCCAGTAGAGGCTGAGTGATATGGATGAGAGAGCCTGTTGTAATCTTCATGAATGCTTTGAATAGAAAGAGAACGGATACATGTAACCCAACGTTTGAGCGAACCACGTAAATATTTGAGTTATATGATTGATCTCTTCTGTACTTTTTTCCGCTGTGTGATCTGGTATTTTAGCTTACGTTTTTTTTGGTGGCAAGACCGTTAACAACATTCACACTCATAATGCCTATATTTTTTTACAATAATTACATTGAATATGGACTTTTTCCTCTTCCTTGGCGTCTATTACATAAAGATTGGCGTCTATTTCATAAAGATTCTCGTAAAAGAGAGCGCTCGGTGTTTTTTTTTGTTTAATCATCAACGCTACCTTTGATTCAAATTCATATTCAAAAGCAATACTTTCTGCAAACTTATTCATCCGTTGCTCGTATTTGAAATGATTCCATAATCTCTTCGATGGAAGGTAATGCCAAATCCTTGGATTCCTCACTCATATAATCAAATCTATGAGTCTCAAAATCTCTGGATGAGACATTACTAGATTGCATAGGTTTCTACTCTTTGATTGATAAATTATGAAAACATCTTCTTAACATTTGAAATTTGATAATATTTACCTCGTTTAGGACTTGATGTGCATTTCGAGGTATATCCACGGTTCGATTGATTTCATTGTTGATGCAATTCTTAGAAAAAAATGACCTAGCGTGGTTTGCTAAATATAAAAATGCACCTTTGAATCCATTTTCTTGTTCCTTTTTAGTTATCCTCTTTGACCTTCAATTTGTTTTGTTAGTAACTTGATCAACTAGCATTGGGTTGCCAGATTTAGCTAGATCAGATAAATCTTAAGAATACAATAATGACTTCATGTGAATGTTCCAAACACCATACTTCTCCACCTTCTAGGATATTTGAGACTGAGTAAGTTTGATGTTACAATGGTTGGTTGGTGGTCGAAGGTTGATGTTATAATCACCATACTTCTCCACCTTAAACTAGGATATTTGAGACTGAGTAAGTTTGATGTTACAATGGTTGGTTGGTTGTCGAAGGTTGATGTTACAATGGTTGGTGGTCATGAATTCTTCAACTCTGAGGTATTCAAAGTTGGGATTGCAAATTGGAATCTTATGGATCTGGGACAATGACCAATTAAATATTTTCCTCTTTCGACCTTCTTGTGCTCCAACATTCTTTCTCTGATACCAATTAAAGGTTAATTAAAAGAATTTATAGAAGAAATTTAACTGAATTAAACAGGGATTCAAAACAAGAAATTTAATGAACCAACAATACAAATAAAGGAGACTCAAAACGGAGGGTTTAGCAATCAATGTTCTAAATGTGGCTGCATGTTTAATTAAGTAAATTTGCAATTAGTTCAATTTGTAACTGAATGTAATTAAGTAAATTTGTAATTAATTAAATTTGGAACCGATCCTGATATTGTTAAATTGAGTATCAATTTATGCAGTGATCTAAATTGAAGTTATCATTTCCAGTGAAGAGCCTCTAATCTTTTATAGAAGGACATAAAAATATTTCCATGCAAATAAAAGTTACTTATCATATCTGAAATCAGAATTATTTCAGAAATTTTCAATTGAAGGCTAAGAAAACTTTTGATAAGAAGTTTTATTAGTCATTAATTTTATAGGTTTATTTTTTTATTAGTCTTTGAATTTATGCATTTTTTTTCCCTCTGCTATGACAATTAAAAGAGCGACGTTGTTTTATATTTTGGAATGAAAATTATGTATGGAGTTTTTAAAACTTTTCAAGTGGACACTTTACGTATAGTTAGAAACAGTTGAAACACTGAGTTTTGAAAAGAATATTGATGAAATAGGTTATTAAAGTTGGAAATAAGAAAGTTGGAAAAATGTGGATAAAAGTTAGTTGTTATAATTTAATGAAAAATTGTTTTTATTAATAATTAGATTATAACTAGTATAAGACTATAATAAGATCTTTTTTAATAAGATTTTTTTTAAATTGGTCAAGTGAAAATAATGATAAGATTGAAATATAATACTAAAAGTATAAAAAGTTGATTAGTTAATTAATAATTAAATAATAAATAATTTGAGGTTATAATGATGGTAAGAATAAGATTTATAATAATAATAATAATATGAATAATAATAAGGTTAATGATGACCCAATGCTTGGCACATGAGCTTACTAATTTCTTTGCTTATGTGGAAAATCATTTATTGGCCAAACTTATAGATCTTTCAAAGCCTGTAACATATAGTTGATAGAATTTACAATTGTATCTCTAAATAAATTATTGTTGAACGCTTTGATATCTAAACATATAATATGTTATGACAAAACCAAAATCCTAGCCTCAACACCCTATTACTCATATGGCATTATTCACTAATCTCTAGAAATTGAAAAAACATCCAAACAATTTTAACAGTGAAGAAAGTCAGCCAAACTCAACCAATCTTGAAAACCTAACATTCATACACTCTTAGATAAAACCTAATTTGTTTTTCTTTCCTATAGCTTTCCTAGTGAACTTTCATCTCCCTTATCCTCTTATCTAAAATCTTCCTTTCTCTAATATAAATATTTTTTCTAATATAAAGATCCCCTTCTTTCCCATTCATTATTAATTTAGTTTTCTTTTCACATATGATTATATATTATTTCTAATCATTATTTTATCTTTTTCTTCCTTACTTTTAATCTTAATCTTGTCATCATTATTACCTTTATTTATTTAATTTGTTATTTTTTAAATTTTAACAGCCAGTTTTATTTAACATATCATTTTTTATTCCAATGATTTTATATTCTTATTAATAATTATTTCTAATTATTATTATTGATTTCTTTACATCACTAATCTTATTCTTCTTGTCATCATCATAACTTTCAATTTATTTATGATTTAATTATTAATTAACCAATTAACTTTGTTTACTTTTAATATTATATTTTAATTTTCTCATCATTATTTTCTTCAAACAATTTTTTTTTAATTTATATACTCTTTATAATCTAATTCTTGATATTATAATTCATAACTTCTAGTTTTTTCCATATTTTTTTGACATTCTTATTTTCAACCTTTATACCTCCTTCCCAAAAACACTCTTCTTAAAAATATTGCTTCAATAGTCCCTGGTGATGGATGTTTTCATTTTTATATGATTAAATCCCATTGTGAGACATAATGATGACCTTACCGGTCACATTCCGAGGAATAGAGTATAAATGAACCATGTTAGCCGCTATCAACTCTCTAGCTGCTTCCTAAACTGCTCATTATCTATTTGCTCCTCGAACAAAATCAGGTTCTGGATTTCCTGTAGGTTTACAATGTCAAAGTCTTCACAAATATTGAATCCAGCGTTCTCGATTATATATCATTCCACCAATGAAAGACTTTAATAAAACTTCTTACATTAAGCGCTTTCTAAAACCAACGCTAACTCCTCTACAAATCTTTCACTATACATTAGTTTGGCGCTAACACCTTTCAAATCCTCTAGCTATGGTTCGATTGAGCTCTAAACCTTATCCTATCCTCCAGCTCTTATTTTATTGAACTATAAACCTTATCCTCATGCGACCTGGTCAAAAATGATGATTTACTGCCTTTCCACAGTGGTATTCCTTATATCCATGCGGATCATGAGAAAGTGGTTTACCAATACACTTTACAATCCTTTAGAGCGATACACTTGTTAACACTTGCGATGTTTCTTACCCATTCCAAACCAGGATAATCGATCTCTATTCAGTATGACTGGTCAGATCATCATACTAATTTTTATAATGGTTATTCCCATTAACCATTCAGTTACTCTCGGAGCGAAGTGGATCTCCAACCATTGATTTTTCCTTTTAGATAAATGGCTCCATGTAAATCCCAACCAGTAATTAATTTCATTATGATTTCCGATCAATAGCATAGACGGATATGATGAAATCAGGGTAGATCCTATGGTCTATATTTCCTGTCACGATACAATTCATCCAGATCGTTGATCTCGTTGTTTGATCAAGGATCAACAGTTCTTGTTTGATATACAATTGAATAAGAATTTAACTTCTTTCCATGCCTACAAAACACATCAATACAGCACGCCCATGATATCACTATGAACAATTTGACCAGTTATAAAAATAAGTGGAACCAATAAAACTCAATAATTGTAATAGATCCATTGAAGAATCAAATTGATTTATTGTATTGTTTAACTTCATTGATCCACGAGGATCTAAGGAATGCTCAAAGAGGTCCAAGACTTAAAAATCTCCTCAAACAAATTTCATATGCAAATATATTGTTGGTCAAAGTTCAAGTCAACTAGGTCAAAGTCAAAGAGGTCAAGGTGACATGTGTCACCATTGCAAGGGTGACACGTGGCATGAACATACAGTTAGCTCATACCAGGATGATGTGGCCACATCCGAAGGTGCCACGTCGCATGACCGTACACTGAATGTGCAAGTGATGTGGCAATCATATAGGTTACATGGACTAATAATTTGTTGACACGTGGCATGGATAGACCAATGAGAGGTCGCCACATGGTGACCTCTCATTGACCACTAATGGTTAAGGTTATGTAAAATTATATGGGATTCTGGAGGATCAAATCCATGACCTCTTAAAGTCTTACACAAATAATTTGGATTTATAAGCGGAATGAAATGGAATAACAAATTTATAATATTAACACGGAGACACACTGAACAATGACATAGATACAATAAAACTTGACTTCATTTAAATAACAAATATGATGAAAACTGTAAAATGCACATTGAAAACAAGCTTGCTAGAATGGTGCCAGCTTATCTTTGACAAGAGATGTGATGGCTACGCTCATTCGCAAGAAGATGAGTATTATGAGGTTCTGAAGGCCTTTTTACAATAAACATGAATGCAAAAACCCTATACATCCAAAAACCTAACACTAGAAGATGAAGCACCAAAATTCATGTGGTCCTCGTTGGGGTCAGTTAGTACATCAACTTCCTGGGGTCGTAACTTTTATATACGATCTCCATCTAGGGCGCATGATAGCCCGTTGAAAATTTATTGATGAGGAGCTTCGTTTAGGGGAATCAATCAAAGCCTCTGGCTATGATTAAGGTTCCCAGTCATGAAAAAGTGTCGTTAAGGCCCTCAAAATGGCTTTGAAAGT
Organism: Picea mariana; assembly: GCA_032191745.1. NCBI lineage: Eukaryota > Viridiplantae > Streptophyta > Pinopsida > Pinales > Pinaceae > Picea > Picea mariana. Next base: position 62,781 of record JASDQU010010736.1, read on the forward strand.
TTGGAAATCGAAAAAATGTTAAAAATAGTAACTTGCCAAAAAATTGTTTTGATCTAGTTGGAAAAGGTGGGTGGCCATCAAGATCCTCCTAGATCAATCCTGCCCCTTGAGGAAACAATGGTATCCATTGCGTTGAGTTCCCCCATCAGATGAGGAAATTTTCGCTAAATTTCTCCCTGGGTGAGCCATTTTCCTTGGTGTAGGAGTTGCCCTGCTTTGAAAACCCAATAAATATGGATCCTCTGTTGGCGAGTTCCATTGATCTTTGTTTCCACGATATGATCAGTGGATGCTTGTTCCATGCAATCAAGTTTGAGATTTTTTGGTGTCAATTTTTATGTTATCTCGGAGGTGTCCAGTAATGGTGGAAAATAAGGCCGAAGGAGATCCACATTGAACACTCAGTGCAAGCCAAGGAAGGGGGGAGAGTTGAGTACAAAACCATTGTCACCTATAGCCTTGGTGATTGTGTAGGGTCCATAATGGAGTGGAAAAATCTTTTGATGGGGCCTTGTAAGGCGTTCTTTCTCCAAGTACAACCAAACTTTATCTCACACATGACATTGATGTGGCACCTAGTGTTGATCATGGCTCTACTTGTACTTGGCATTGGACTTTTGTAAAATATCCTGAACCTGTTGTTGGATGTGCTAAATCCATTGAGTGAACTAGGTGGCTTTGTCAGCTCCACTTGGAGCATGCGACAAGTCTTCATGGGTGGCCACAAGGGGGTAGTGCAACCTCCATGGGACATAATGGCTGAAATCCCAACCCCACCTGAATGGGGTTGTGGCCAGTTGAGATAAGTATGGCTCTGTTGTAGTTGTTTTGAACATAGGGAAGACTCTCATATTAGGTGCGAGGGTTCTTGGAATTGTACATGCATAGGATGTGTGCAATCATCTAGTTGACGACCTCGGTTTGGAAATCCATCTAGGGGTGGAAGGTCGTGGACATGGTGAGCTTGGTGTCCAACAATGACTAGAGGATTGACCAAAATGTGTCGAGGAAACAACTGTCCAAGTCTAAAATAATGGTTTCTGGGATCCCAAAGTGTATCGACACTCATTCAAATAAGATCTTGGCAGTGGCCTCCATTGCGATGCTCTTCTTGCAAGCAGCCAAAATCACCATCTTGGAAAAGCGATTAACAACCAAAAAAACATAGTCATTTCCCCACTTGGTGGATAGAAGGCTCGACATGTAGTCCATTGATATGGATTCCCAGGGCCTATCATGAGTAGGTAGAGGAGTGTAAAGGCCTTCCTTCTTAGTGGTCGGTTTGGCAATAATGCTATAGTGCAGGACCATATATACTTGTTGACATCCTGTCAAATTTTTGTCCATTAGAAATGTCGTTTCAACAATGCCATTGTCTATTCCATGCCGAAGTGTCCTGCCACCACATTGTAGAAGGATTCCCAAATCAGCTTCACTCGCTCGTTTGATGGAACACCGAGATGGACTAGACAACCCAATAACCCATCATGAAGATGGAAATTAGTAGCAATTGTGTTTGTGCCAAACATCTGGTAGGTTCTTCAGAAGTCAGGATCTGTCTCATAGAGGTGGAGCCATCTGTATGTCTCATGGCCAAAATAATTGAGCATTGTGGTGACTGTCGTGACTAGAGGTCGGCTAAGGAGATCAATGACTCGGTTGATACTTCCTATTTTATACTTGATGTTGAGTTGGAACTACTAAAAACATGTGGACCCCTTTTGATGGCGGTAATTCTACAATTTTCCTTGTTTCTGCATGAACTGTGGTGGCTTATGATCAGTGTGGATGATTGTCTCCTTCCTGAGAATGTAATGCCTACCCTAGTGATAGGCTTGCAGAATGGAGTAAATTTATTTGTCATAAGTAGGATACTTATGGATGACATTTGATAGTGTCTCACTATTATAGGCCACGGGGTGGTCGTGTTGAGTGATGATTCTGCCCACAACATAGTCTGAAGCATCAATATCAATCTCAAAGGGCTATTGCAAGTCATGTAATCAAATCACTAGGGCGAAGCACAAGCAGTACTTTAGATCATCGAATGATTTTTGTTGGGACAGGCCCCACACAAATTTTTCCTTACCACCACCCCTGGTTATTTGGCTGAGGGAGCATACAGTATGGGAGAATCCCAACACGAGCCTATGATAGAAATTGGCAAGACCTAATACACTATTTAGCTCATAGAGCGTGGTTGGGTCTGGCCAGTAACCGATGACTTGGATATTGGCTAGATAAGCATGCATACCATGCACACCATGCACATCAACAATGTATCATAGGTATTCAATCTTGTCCATGTTGAAGGAGCATATTTCCAAGTTGGCATATAGTATGTGCTTCCACAGAGTGTGCAGAACTTATTGAATATCCTACAAGTGTTCTTCCCAAGTCTTGTTGTAGGCGAGGATGTCATCTAGATACACCACTACAAAATAATTACTTAAATTCCACAAGATATCATTCATCATCCTCATGAAATTTGTTGGGGCATTTTTCAAACCAAGGGGCATGAACAACCATACAACTACCTATTCTACTGGGACCTGATGGTAGCCAGACTTCAAATCAATCTTACTAAATTATTTCCCCCCCTTTAGCTGATCAAGGTGATCGTCGATTTGGGAAATCAGGTACTGGTTCCCAACTGCGATTTTATTTAAGGCTCGATAATCAATGCAAAGTCGCCAAGTCCTATATTTCTTATTCAACATCACAATTGGGCTTTCATAAGGTGATGAGTTGGGTCGAATGTGTCCCTTGTGGAGAAGTTATTGTATCTAATTCTTGATCTCCTCATTTTCTAGTAGAGAGAGGCGATAATCTATCCCATTGGGTAGCGGTGCACTAGGGGTCAGATCGATGGTATTCTTGACCTGATAGTGCATAGGTACCCAAGTAGGTGATGATAATATGTCTTTGTATTCTTCGATGACCTTATCCACTTGCTTCTGCTGCATGGAGAGGTCGAACATGGAGGCCATGGATGTGGCTACAACCTTTTGCTCACTTTGAGAGTGAATCACAAAGAATAAAAAATTCCCGTTTTAAGAAATGACCTTCCTCCATTGCTTGGTAGAGATCAAGGAAATAACACTTGGTGGGACTACCTCGGGAATCCTATACAATTTCCTATTCAAATTAATAATAACACTACGAGGCATACAATCATATACAACATGGCATTTCCTTAAATAAGGTTTTCCCAAAAGAATATGACTAACTTCAAGGGGAGAAACATCACACAATACCTCATCTTTGAATGGCTTGATGTCATACGACAGGAGACACTGTTGGCTGAAGTGAAGATGGATTCCTTGACAGAGCCATCCAATGGTGTAGGGATGCGGGAGAAGAGTTTTCAGTAGGGATAGAAACTTGACGACCTCTGCTGAGATGAGGTTTTTCTCGATACTGATATCAATGATGAAGTGTAGTAGTGTTACTTTTACCCACATATGTGATCGAAATATGCTCTCACCTTTCTCTCGCTCATCAAGTTCATAGAGATAGATCTTGGTGGTAGCAACGATGGCATTAGGTTCGACATCAATGATCTGTCTCCCCTTTTCTAGTTTTGACTCAAAGTTGGAACCGGTATATGATTCAAAGGATTTTACCTTAGCCACCAATGACTTCTTTGAGGGATAATCAACAATGTTATGCCAGGGGATCTTATGGAATTCGCACCACTTCTCAGTATCTTTCTTTGTCTTCCCATTGTCCTTATTTTCTTTTGGCTTGGACTGGTTGTCCTGAGGTTTCCCATATTTTGTTTGTCCTTTGTTCTATGGATTGTGGCTTCCCTTTCCCTGCTTCTATTATGAGGGATCCCAGACCCAAATTTCTGTGTATTTTGTTGCAGCTTCTACTCGATTTTGATAGCATATCGATAGGCCACGCTCAAGGATGAGATGTCAAAAAACTCCATTTATGTCTAGATGTATCGATCCATACCACTGCGGTAATTGAGCACCATATGTCGCTCAAAATATTTGATACCCATATTGGTGTGCAAGGTATGGAAGTCATTAGTGAACTCTAGCATTGTTTTGTCTCTTTCTTGCCATAGTGTGGTCCATATTTTATACAAGTTTTCATAACTTCCAACAGGGTAGTATTGTTTCTTAATAGCAGCCCTGAAGGAACCCCAAGTGGGTGAAACTGAAAAATAATTTCAATCCCTCTATTTCTTTTTTCCCATAGAAAGTATCCCACCAATATTTGACATGGGGAACGGCCTTAAGGAGTGTAAATGTAATATTTTCTCTATCGAAAAAGTTGTGTTAAGAAAAATACCCTTCTAGAAGGTTTAACCATTTATTTACAACATATGCATCTATTTGACCTTCAAATATAGGAATATCAAAATTGATCTATACCTTGAAGGTGAAGGAACCTCCGCTTGAGGTGGATGAATCTCTTGTCGGTAGTCATAGAAGTATTTGTGCAAACCTATCCTGATCTCATTCCTCTATCGCTCAAGGGCTTCCTCGAGTAACATTTTGAAAGGATATCCTCTCCCGTCGTCTTTATTTTCACACGCCATGGGCAGTTTCTCGGGCATGTGAGAGTAGTTTTCCTGAAGAGAAAGAAGCTCAAGACCCATCTCTCTATACCCTGACTGCATCGAGTAGATGCATTAAAAAAGATGACAAGGAGCAAACCACTCTGATACCACTGATACAAATTTATGAGTGGAAAAAAATGAAATCACATATTAATAATATTAACATAGAGAAACAGTGAACAATAATAGAGATACCATAAAACTTAACTTCTATTAAATAAGAAATATATTGAAAACTGTAAAATGCAGAATGAAACCAAGCTTGCTAGAATTGTGGTAGGTTATCTTTGAGAAGAGATGTGACGGCTATTCTCATTCAAAAGAAGATGAGTAGAATGAGGCTATGAAGGAATTTTTAAAATAAAAATGAATGCCAAAAACCTAGACATCCAAAAACCTAATCCTCTGAGAAGAAGTGACAAAAGTCATGTGGGCCCCGTTGGGGTAAGTTAGTACATCAACTTCCACAGGTCCTAAGTTTTGCACACGATCTTCGTTTCGGGTGCACGATAGCTTGTTGGAAAGGTATTGATGAGGACTTTTATTTATTGGGGATCAATCAAATAATTGGGAAAGAAAGCATCATTTAGTCCCTTGAAATGGCCCAAAAAGTTCATGAACCAAAAAACTACTAAAAATAGTAAATTGCCAAAAAAAAATTGAGTCAGTTGGAAAAGGTGTGTGGCCACCGAGATTCTCCAGGATCAACAAACCTTTTTTATTGTTGAGCTCTCACATTAGTTATTAACAATACATGGTGCCACATCTATTTAACCTTGGTCAAATGTTTAAATGATGGTAAAAGGGTCAAGGGACCAAGCCCTCGAAGTTGATTATATGTAATAAAATGTGTGACCTTGACCTATATTTGCATGGGGAGTTAACAAAGATCCATGCCATATACCATATATATTATATGCTTACAAACCATATAACAACAAAAAAAAATGATCGGAGCTCAGTGGGGCTTCAACCCTCAATCTACCAAATATATCACCAATGCCTTAACCAATATGCCAACAAAACCCTTTATGATGGGATTCCCCAACTAATTCATAATTATTTCCCTATATTTCGGATAGGGAGTGAAGGGCCCACAACCTATATAATGCGCATGAATTCTGACGTTTGCACACAGACCAAGGGTGAATATCCTAAAATGACTCAGATTTCAATGCATGCAGGGATCCTGAGGTTTTACAGCTGCATAGATTTGCATGTAGGAAGAGGAGCCTAGTTGGCATTGTATTGACATGTGTGGCATGAGGTATATCGACTACAAATAGAAAACTTTATGCTTTTATACTTTTTTCTCTCGTTTTCTTATGAGGAGTATGAATTTGCTGTTTATTTTATGATTAGAGGTCACTTGTAAAAGTCTTTTTCCATATTGCCATTAATGAGCACCACAGTGCATCATTTGCCATGTAAAGATTGTGAAATTGAGCAAGTTTAGAATTTGGTTGACTTTATACTCAAATTTCTCATAATTTTTCAAGGAATTGAATGGTGAACTCATTCTTTGGGTTTGAGTAGCGGAACAAAAGAGATTCCATTAAATTGGCTTTTTGTAAGTCCACTTTGTACTGTAATTTGACATAGTGAGATTAATGAAGAACAATCTTATTGTCTAAAGGGACTTGAAGATAGAGAAATACATGTCATCAATATATGTAATTTGAGTTCATTCATTTCCTACTATTCCATATCCTAAATATTCAAATTCATTAACATTGTATGAGTTTTTGGATACGGAGCACAACATGTTTTCTCTGCAAATGACCTCAATACAATCAAGAATTAATTTTGAATCAAGTTAGATGTTATATGCATATTTTTAAAGGAATAAGTGGTATCTAAGAATTTTCATATAAAGTTGTATTATAGATCATTTTGATGTGAATTCACAAGTTATTGATGTGACAATATCCAAGACTCAAGTTGGTGAATATTTTGAAGACTCTTATCAAGAGGGAAAAATGACTAAATCTTTCATGAAGTTGAGGTTGCAGAAGAATATTAATAGACAATTATAGAAGGATAACTATGCATTAAGTATGTAGTTGCAAAATCTCGAGGAAGAGAAACAGAAGCTGGAAGATCAACTCATACGTCATGAGGAATTCCACAGATATATTTTCCATTACTTGGAAAGGAATTTGCAGATATGGAATCATGTATTGATACCATCGACATCAATCAATGAATATTGGCAAGTTAAGAATGTAGAGTCTTCAATGCAAAAGGGACTTTCTCTTTAAAAAGGGATGATATAGAAGGAAGACTCCTCATATTATTATTTTCCCCATCAAGGTGAAGAATGCTCGAGAATTCGTGAAGCAAAGAGAACTTCAGGTGAAGAGGTACTTCCTAAACAATTGGGATTACCTTCCAGTCTCGATAAAGGTAACATGTGTATGACATCTTCGGAGAGGGATGTGCATTCTAAATAAGTAATTAAGATGTTTCCCACTTGCAAATGGCCTATGTATCCATGTTCTTCCTATGAAACTAGTAACCATGATATGGGAAAGTGTCGAAGAAGAAAATGCGTGCAAGAAAATCCATATAAGATGAAGGATAAAGGTAAAGGTCATTTCTCAAAGCAAAGGAAAAAGGGGAATGAAAGAAAGGGATCGTGGTTCCAATATGGTAACGAGATACTCCTCCCTTATTATTATAAGAGTGGACATCAGATTGAGAAGTGTTGGACACTTTTCTTGCACTTATGTCCGAAGAAAAACAAAAAATATGTAAAGGGACTTGCAAGAAGACAAGCAACAACCTGAGATGAAGTTAATTGTCTTACTGAAAGATTTGAGAAATAATACTTGCAAATGGTTGGTATTAATAAAGTGATATATCAATACATCGAGGAATGGTTCATGGACAATGGCTCATATCTCCACATGATTAGGATGAGATCATTATTTTTGACTTTCTCAGAGTTCAAAACAGACTGCTATGTAAGATCTTGTACTAATACAAGCCAAGCAATATGAGGGTATGGATATGTAATATTCCATCTTGAGTTGGAATGATTTATGGGAATATAAAATATGTTATATGCTCCACATTTTAAAGTAAACCTACTTTCAATTGCATCATTCAAATATGAAGGCTATGCAGTCGCATTCTAGAATGACCTAGTACATGTGTATTCAAGGGAAGGTGCTCTAGACACAACAATAGTTCTTGGTATTCACAAGGAGAGATTATATAGGTTATTGGGAATACCTATAGTTTGGATTAATGGTTTCTTAGATTCAACATCATATTCTGCGTCAGATTCAATTTTATATTCAACATCAGTGTCATAGGAATTTGTGATATGCATAGGCAGATATCTCCTAAATTCTATTTAGAAGGCTTGTAAGAAACTCCTTGTAGATTATAAGAGTGAGAGGAAGTTTGTAAAATTTCTATATTGTCACCTTATATGTTTATAAGAGTGAGAGGAATTTTGTAAGAGATTTTATATATTTCCACCTTATATGTTGGTAAGAGTGAGAGGATTCTTGTAAAATGGATTTCTATATAGCCACCTTACAGATTTTATGGAGTGAGAGGAATCTTGTAAAAAGGGTTTCTATGTAGCCGCTTCGTTCTCTAGTGAGAGGAATCTTTATAAAAATTTATAATACTTTCGAGGACAATATATGAAATTATATTGTCTTGTTATCGACTGAAGGACTACATATGGATTGAATTGTCTAAGTTAACATTCTTATTCTGAAGTACTGAAGGCGAATGGATAGATGGATCCACGAAGTTAGAGCATGTATATTAGAAGCGGGAAGAGCATCGAAGTAATGTAAATCTTATTAAAGMTGGTAAAGGAGAAATAATCCTCTTTCTAAAATAAATAAGAGGCATATATTTGTAAAGATGCATGCTATAAGAATATTTAAAATAATATGGCATCTTCATGTATAGTATACCATGAGTAGAAKCAAGTCGAGTACAAATGGTTATAGTACAGATCATATTTTTTTCAAGGCAGGAACGAAGTAATGGACATGGAATTCATTCAGAGACTCCTACATATACATCAATAGTACAGGAAAATCGAGTCCCAAGGGAAAGACATAGATCAACATTCAACTTGGTTTCATATCGACCGAGATAGACTATCATCAACATAATAGGAGAGGGTAGTTGATGCTAAATACATGATTCATGTATTGCAGAGATTCATCGAACAAGACTTTTTTTGTGAAGGAATCTATGATCCTAAACCAGAGTTATATCTATATTAGCGATAGTTCCAGAGACCACTGTGAGAGCCATATTTCAGAAGCAGGTAGAAGAAAATTGATCTAACACCTTAGATCAAAGATCCAATATGAAGACTAAGTTTCAAAATATTCAACATGATGGAAGAGTGAAGAACCTTCATCACTAAGTTATTGGATATGCTAATTTCAGTAAGGTGGAAGAGTGAGTTAGAGTTATCATCAGTAAGTTTTTGGATATATAGACTTTTGGAGGTCCAAAAGTTATTCAGTGGGAAGGTTTGATCCAAGAGGATATAAGGAATTCTCACAAAGGTACAAGAGGATCCAGAATCCTCACAGAGGTCTAGGAGGATCCATAAAATCTCAAAATTCAAATATCACAAATGCTTTAAAAAAATTCCATCAATGCATAGAGCTCAGTGATATCCTTCCAATGGCACAAAAATTGCTTGAAACGAAGTTCATATGAAAAATACATGGATGATCAAAGTTCAAGTCAACTAGGTAGCAGTCAAACGGGTCAAGATGACACTAGTCACCACTGCAAGGGTGACACGTGGCATGACCGTACATGTCATATGGCGATGATGTTTCCACACACCAAGGTGCCATGTGGCATGACCATATGCTGACTATGAAAGTGATGTGGAAGTCATACATATTACATGGATAGATCACTGATAGTTTGCCACATGGATAACTCCCATTAGCCACTAATGGTTAAGGTTATGTAAAATTATATGGGAGTCCAGAGGATCGAACCCGTTACCTCCCAAATCCTTCCACAAAACTATGTTACCACTGCAGTCGTACATTAGTTTTTAACAATACATGGCACCACATCTATTTAACCTTGGTCAAATTTTTAAATGATGACAAAAGGGTCAAGGGACTAAGCCCTTGACCTTTGTTATATGTAATAAAATTTTGGACCATGACCTATATTCGTTAGGGGAGTTAAAAAAAATATGCACCATATAGAATATATATTATATGGTTACAAACCAAATAACAAAACAATGAAACAAATGGAGTTCAGTGGGGCTCAAACCCCCAACTTACCAAATATATCGCCAACGCCTTAACAAATATACCAACATAACCCCTTATTATAGGATTCCCCAACTAATCAATAAATGTTTTACCTAAAGTTTCAGATGGGGAGTTAAGGGATCACAACCTATGTAATGGGTGAAAATTACCATGTTTTCAAAGAGATCGAGGGAAAAAATCTTGAGACGACGTAGAGTTCAATGCATGCATGGATCTTGAGACTATACAAATGCATAGATTTGCATGAAAGAATAGGAGCCTAGTTGGCATGGTATTGATATGCATTCCATGAGGTATATTGAATACACATAAGAAAATTTATACTCATTTTTCTCATTTTCTTGTGAGGAGTATGGATTTGAGGTCTATTTTATGAGTAGAGGTCATTTGTAAAAGTCTTTGTTTAGATTGCAATTAATGAGTTAACACTATAGTTCATTGTTTGGCATGTAAAGAGGGTGGAATTGAGCCGGTTCAAAATTTGGTTGACTTTATACTCAAATTTCTCATAATTTCGTAAGAAATTCAATGGTGAACTCGTTCTTTGGGTCTGAGTAGTGGAAGTAAAGATAGTGCATTAAATTTACTTTTTGTAAGTCCATGTTGTAATGTGATTTGGCATTTGGAGATGAGGAAAAACAATATTATTGTCGAAGGGGATTTGATGATAGAGAAATATGTCATCAATATATGTATTTTTAGTTCTTTCATTTTTTGTGGTGCCATATCATAAATTTGCAAATTAATTATCATTTTATGAGTTTTTTTATAAGGAGCACAGTATCATTTTTCTGCAAGTCACCTCAATATGATCAAGAATTAAATATGAATCAAGTTAGATTATATATGTATATTTTTAAAGGAATAAGTGGTGTCTAAGTATCTTCGGATCAATCCACAACCAAATTCCATTCAAATTTTGGAACCAAGATGAAGATCTAGGTTTAAATTACACATAAATATTTAATGTCTCCAAATATTTTCTCACAAACTCTATAATTCCTAATCCTCTCAAATCAAACATAGTATTTCTCTCTCATATACTCTCTGTTGGCCATATTATTCACTAATTGTCCAACCACTCACATGTCAAAGTCTTTGATATTTAAAAGTAAAGTATTTTGATAGTAGAATTGGTTCAAATCAACAAAATCTTATACTAACAAATCCCTAGGATCCATCAAATCCATATGATCCTAAATATATCTCTATGATCATTCATTTATCCCTAAGATCTCTCTATACCTCTACAACTATGGATATCTTCACATTAATCAATCTCAAATCTAACTTCTAGAATTTAATTTACAATCTTAGGAAAACAAACAATTCAATTAAGGGAACCCACTCCCTTTAGTAAATGTGGCGATATCTTCTAGGTATTGTTGAATTCTAATAATTCTCCTGCATCAAACTCCCAACGTAAAATTAAGTCTTGGACTCCTATTCACAATTCTCCCGTCACTTCTTCTATAATATTCATATGATTGTAACTTTCATCTAGTTGTCTGATATTTTTCAATTGCAGGTGAATTTACTACATCTTTTCCTCCTCCTGAGCTCTAAACTTTGTGTTGTTTATTTGCACTTATGTTTCTACCATGAGAACTTGCAATGAACTTAATTATAATGTTGATCTTCCATTTGGAAATCTTCTCAACCAAATTTGTTTTCTACACTTCTGCTTATTGTTGGTTGCTTCCCTTTTGGGATTATAATTCTATATGAATAATCTAAATGGATGTTATTACCTATTTCAATATTAGTGTTATCTTTTAACACTTAGTACCACTACAAACATACCCTGTCAATGCTTTAAAACAATTTACTCTTTTCTCCATCCACTCCTCACTAGCTCTTTTTTCTTGTACTTCAATATAGATTCCGATCTTTGATCACATAATCAACATCATCTTCTTCTCCCAATGAGTTTCACTTAGATAATCATGTACGTCAATCCACAGTTCCTTAACTTGCTGACTTCAAGGAGTTATCAGGAATATTGCATTTGCTACCTTCATTGTCCACATGTCCACTATTTTGAGTGGAATCCTTTCAACTTCAAACCCAGTTAACTCCTTTCTTTGTATGAGGATATGAAACCATTCATCTATATGTTGATTCTCTGTTGCAAAATTTTGAACTACTAAACTTTTCCAAATTGTCCTTATATCCATGTTGTATTGAACTGCATTATCAATCATTTCATTAATTTCCCTAGAAATTTATTGATCTTCAAGTATTCCTTGGTTTAATGAAAAAATCAATTCATGCATTGAAATTCCACACCTTATCTAGTCCTATTTTTCTTCAGTAGTACCTTGTGTAAGAGTTATAAAAAATCTTCTTCCTCCACTCGAAGCCATTAAAACAATTTTCTACTTGCTCCCATCTCCTTGCTCCCTAAGGAAGGTTGATTGTATCCATATTATAGTCTCTTATGTTTTTCTACATCTGCCAAAACAAACATATATCCAGTAGAAATTTGTCCTTCATCCTATAAAACACATTCAATAGTTAAAAATTTAAAATTTGAAATCATATTTTGTTTCACTTTTATCTTCTCTATAACATCTTCTTGGTTCCCATTCTATTGTTGTGCACATGACATAATGATTTTGTTATGCTATTTTTCTTCCTCATACTACACTCTTGGAAAAGTCTAGTTTGTCCTCCTTTTGTTTAGAATATTGTTTGAGTTCTAAAAAAAATTATTCACTTTTCTCTTTGTATTTCCTTCCTTGCATAATTACAATCATCCTTTCCTTCCCTTCCTTGTAAATGTTTAATACACTAAGCTATCTTCTCCACTCATTCTTTTCTATGAAATCCTGCAAAATTCTAATTCTAGAGTCTAAGCTCATCTTTGTCCCTGTATAAGAAAAACAATTATAATAGAAAACATTTTTTCCATGAACCTGTAAAGTCCCTTTTACAATAATGAATATTATTGTTAACACCTTGACAATAAGTGTTGTCATATTATGCTAAACTCTTTTGTTGTTTTCCGAAAATGCATAATTTAATGACTCAGTTATGCATTCATATTTTGAGAAAATCTTTCTTTTTTAACTTGTTGATTTCACTCATCATTACTCCCTTTGTTACTTGGACAAATAATGTCATGCTTATCATCTTTCTACTGTGCATACTTATAATCAATCTCTGCAAACATATTTGTGGTTTCTTGGCTATCTCTTAGTTTTCCATTTCTCATAGTCTCCTCCGAACCATCTCTAATATCTTGGATATAGTTCTCCTTATTATTCTCTCCTCCACCATATTGCTCTATGAAAATTTTACTGTATGGAAGAGTGTTTTCCCTTAACACTCCATTATTGTCTCTCAAGACAATTTTCTATCCATCAATTATCAACACATGTTCATGTTCATTAAAAAAAATCTAAAGAGATAATTCCATTACCTCAACCTTTCTCAATTTTCTCATGTCCCTTTCTGAGTCTGTCACAAGGTTGTATGTTTGTCTATCTTCCATTCCACTTTTGGAAACTTTGCATCCTTCCGTCACTTTGTCTTCCATTTCCTGTTTTCCATTTTGTAATTCCCTCTTATATTCTGACTGTCTGAAATCTCTTTGTTGATCCTTTTCCTCTTTCTTAGTGGTATATTCTTGACCAATTCCATTAGATTCAATACTTGCATACACACACTTACACAAGTTATTATTTTAAAAAATATGAGACTCTCTTTGTGTTGGTCAACACACATCATTATCTCATAATCATCCTCTCCTAGGACTGCTCCTTCTTCAAGTTCACAATAATAAATTCCCATCTCATAGTCAACTATCCTGAGTTCTTATACATTTCTCAAACAAGATTTCATCGTTTGTCTCTTCTTTCTAGCAATAAATTGCTTAATAGGACACATAGCCTTCATCTTCATTACCCAACCACTTCTGTGGTCTTTTTCATATTCCTGGCATAGTCGTTCCACATAATTGAGTGTTCCCTTAACTAAACTATTTCCTTGCCAAATTCTGTTGGACGCACCTACAACACTTAGATGGGGGTGGGTGGGTGGTGAATGAGTGTGGGGATCTTTTTCCCAAAACTTCCCTCTTAAACAAAAACTCTTTAGTTAACATTCAACATTTTCTCATTACTCATTGTTGTCATTTATAAACAGTTAGATGTGAATACATATCAACAACATATCATCAACAAATCATCTCCACAAGGAACACAAAGAACACAAGATGTATGTACAATTTTTCTATTTATTATGGACTTCAATTTGGGGGTTTTTCAGTAACAGTTGAATAGAGTACAAATATACAAGAGCACCAGCTCTATATGAAATACTCAACTTACATTCTCAGCACCAACTGATATGAGACAACAATCCTCAACATATATCAATCTGTCAACATAAACAAGTCCATCAACCATGCACCAACCTGTGCCAAACAACCTGTAATCAACCTGTACCATAAACAAGTGCATCCAACCATGTACCAAGTATATACCAATCATGTGTCAAATAATCATCAACAATGACTCATCAATATGTAGCAACATCATCAACTATACACCTCATGTATGTGCCAACTCATCAACTGCTTGTCTCAACCATGACTAGTTTCAGATTAGTCAACAACCGCAACTTGAAATAATCATAACTTTGTACCTGTAATGAATAAAGATTTGAAAATGATACACAGTGTTCTTCAGTGTGTTTTCTGAAATTCCTCTAGGTGCCACTACTTGGAACCTCTCATAAAATGTGTTATAGAAAAAATGGCATACCTTGCTGAATTATGGTTTATTCTAGAGAGCGACCTTGTAGAGCGTGGACCGAACAAAATGTTCATTGAATTGATCTTAAACTATTACACAACATACAAAATCATGTACCCTAACCAAAAATTTTTGTCTTACTGAATTTGGATCTTTTATGAAGACGATATGACGTTTTTACCCGAAACACCTATTTTTGACTAGTTGAAGGACTAGCCATGAACCATATTTTACACGGAGTGTAAATCCCAAAATACAATGACCCAAAAGATGCATTTTTTACCACAGATACTTGGGTATGTTTTCACAACGTCATATCAATTTCATGGTCTGGATCATTATACAAAAAAAATTATAGAAAAAATTGTGAGATGACCTATAAATAACATACCTTAGAAAGCATCATCAAAAGAATTTATCCTCCCTTCAATTTCGGCCCTTTTTTCTTCACCTTCCTTCTAAAATTCATATTGGATATCCTTTTTTACCTCAGTCACCTATATATCTTCAATATTCTCAAGTGTTCCACACCAAAAATGCTCAAGAAGCTCTCACAAGAAGCTCTCGATCAATACTCCAAAATTCATATTGGATATCCTTTTTTACCTCAGTCACCTATATATCTTCAATATTCTCAAGTGTTCCACACCAAAAATGCTCAAGAAGCTCTCACAAGAAGCTCTCCATTAATCCACAAAAAGGATGATCTACAAGAGAGAATTTCTATCTTATTTATACTTTCATCCTCTAGGTCACTTAACCCATTTCTAGGTCACTTAACCTATTTTCCTTATTTTAGGGTTAACCACTTTCCATAAATAGAAAGTTCTCCAATACATTGTAAATCATGATAAGAAAATAATGAGTAATCTATACATTTTTACAACAATGCATCATATATCTATCATTGATCCATCTTCATCATGTATCAATGACAACTCATTGATCCATCTTCATACTATCAATGACAACTCATTGATCCATCTTCATCTATGCATTCTCATCAAGGACAATACATATTATATTACATCAATCATCAATCAATCAATCCTTTGACATCAACCAATCACTTGACATCAATCAATCAAACCATTGGCATCGATGAAAACATGATCCAACAATCCCCCCTTTTGGCATTGATGGCAATACTAACATTGATGTCAACACCAATTACCAATTATTGATGTCAACATGTAGATAAGGCATGCTCTACATCAATAGTCAATGCAACTATCTCTCCCCATCAATAAACATCAATCACATCAATGTGATTAACTCTCGCCCTTTGACATCAATGGCAAAGGGCCATTCTCATTTTGGGGATGCTCCCCTTGCTTGAAATCTCCTTGGGGATGCTCCCCCTCTCTGAATTCCTTTGGTCTTCCTCTGAATAATCTCTCCCCTTTTGAAAAAGGGATATCACTCTGAAGTAATGTTGAATATACATCGAACATACTCCCCCTATGACCATTGCTCCCCCTAAAATTATGCTCCTGTGCTCTTTCTTCAAGTATATGGATATTTTCTAGGTATGCATCTGATAAATATCTCCTCCTAGAATCATGGGAAGAAGAATGAATCCCCCTATGGGTATGTCTCCCCTAACTTTTCTGCAAGATGAACATTGTGCTACCATATAATGATCCTTAGACCTGTTTATGCATCAAACTCATGCCATACCAAGAATCATGAAGAAAAAGATATGTCAACAATGAAATAAAGAATCATGAGAAAAATATCAACCAAGTACATCCTGTACAAATAGTGTTCTCATCATGCACAACACCTATGTACATCAACATCATGCAATGTGCCAAAAGATATCATCCACGGAATGTATCAATCATATGATTTTATCAACATGCTAACATGTGCATCTACCAATATCCCAACCATGTGCATCCACCAATATGCCAACCATGTGCATCTACCAACATGCCAAACAATGTACCATATCACTCATGATATGTCTCCATCATGAACCAAGTGCCACAATCATGTATCTCAAACAAATGCCAATTGTTGTGTTAATCAAGTAGTACCAATGGTGTAGTATCATAAATAATATGCCATATATGAGTGTACCAAACATGTACATTACCATGCACCAATACCACAAAATGATGAATCCCATATATGTATTCCAAATCCTCCATAAAACATGTGCCAATCAAACTGCTAGTAGGTGCCTCTTCCAATGTGCTAGAAAAGTACCAATTAGGCATCAACTGTAGATCAACAATCATGTACAACATGATCACCTCATCAACTCACCAACCATATGTACCAATATGTAGCCCAATCCACATGAAAAATGCATGCACCATGATATCAACATATGTTTCCAATAATACATCATAAGATATATAAATGAAACTCAAATATGTACCAGCCATGTACACCAATAGATCAACATCAATCCATACTCATGGGTTAGTGTCATGCACTCGATATTTTATTTAACATCATCCAATATATGAACACTTAAACCTGCAACAAATAGTGTCAGAACCTGCAACAAATAATGTCAGACCCTACAACAAAGTGTTATAACATCACATCAAGTTGCAATCCATGTGCATAGCCTTTTTCTCAAGGATTTACCACATATACGTGGTCTGTTGCACAACAACTCACGTATGTACATGAAGTATACAAGGNATGTTTCCAATAATACATCATAAGATATATAAATGAAACTCAAATATGTACCAGCCATGTACACCAATAGATCAACATCAATCCATACTCATGGGTTAGTGTCATGCACTCGATATTTTATTTAACATCATCCAATATATGAACACTTAAACCTGCAACAATAGTGTCAGAACCTGCAACAAATAATGTCAGACCCTGCAACAAAGTGTTATAACATCACATCAAGTTGCAATCCATGTGCATAGCCTTTTTCTCAAGGATTTACCACATATACGTGGTCTGTTGCACAACAACTCACGTATGTACATGAAGTATACAAGGTCATCCTGCATATGTACATGAATGATACCACTGTCACCCATGTATGCTTCAGTAGATGACTTACTTGAGCTTCCCTTCAGTCTTTCATTCCATTCTGGCTACTCTGTCTTCTTCACCCACTTTTGTAGATGTCCCTGCTCCTTAGAACTTGAGCTCTGAGCATCCATCTTTTCAAATATCTCTCCCTTCCTTACTTCATTCCTTCTTCTAGCCATGCTATTTGAAGTTCTCATCATGGAATTTCTTCTTGTGTTCCAACACTCATGGGATTTGTGGACAAATCCACTATAGCTGTAGCATCTCATAGTGTTACAGTGAACAACAATGTGTCCTACTTGATCACATCTCCAACACCTCATGGTGTTATAAAATCTTCCATTATATCTCCTTTCATAAGATCTACATTCAAAAGCTTTGTGACCATATCCATTACATGAATAACAATGCCCATGAAAAATACCTTCATACCTTTCCTTTGGTGTCCCAAGAATAGCTTCTTGATGTCTTCCTTGCTTAGTTCTTTTGAAATTTTCTTTGTCTTCTGTAGATGGTTGCTTTGCAACATTGTCTTCCTTGTTTGATGGATTTAGCTCATGCTTCTTTGAGGTGCTTGCTTCAGCATGTGTATCTTCTCTTTTGTATCTAAGATCTGATTTATCATATGGTGATCTTTGACTTTCTAAGATCTCATCCAATATTAGTGAGCTATTCAAGAATTTGTTTGAATTTTCTACCTTCTTTCTAATGTCAACAATTTCATATTCTAGCTTACAACACGACTCTTCCTTTTCATTTATTTGATTCCTCAATAGTTCGTCTATTCTTTTGGCTTCTTCAATTTGGGTCTTGAGATGGACAATAGTTTCAAAACTTTTTCTAATCCCATCATCTACCTTCACATTTTTTTTTTCATTCTTTAGTCTTGTGATTTCTTCTTCCTTTTCTTCTAGTTGAGTCTTATTTCTCTCTTTGATCATTTTCATTAACATCAAGATGTACCTTTGACTCCTCTTAAGAAACTTTTTAGTGTTATCTGAAAGATAGTTATAGTGTGTATAAAAATGATCACTTCTATATATATATAAACCCTCTTCAATTTCCTTTTGAAGTTCTAATAGATTTTCTTCTATTCTTTCCATGGCATAACTATCATCAAATTTTACACAAACTATTTCTAGATCATCTTCTTCACTTGATAAAAATTCAACATCATCACATTTTGAATCAATGAAATCAAAAGTCTTTGGAGATTCTTTACCTTCATTTGAAGTATATTCAATAGTTTCCTTCTTGCCAACATCATCACATGATTCTTTTCTTTTAAAATCATCACATATGCAATCAAGAGTTAGAGATAATTTACCTTTGATAATCTTGACGGAGTGGTCTTCAACATCTTCTTTCTTCTTTTGATATATCTCATCTAGCTTTATCCATAGATCCTTGGCGGAAGTGCATTGTCCCATGCTCTCTTTGATATGGCTTGAAAGTCCACTAAGAATGGTCTTGAGAGCCAATGCATCATTCTTCTTTCCTTCCCTTTAAGATACAAACTTTGACTTGTTCTTCAACAGAACTGATCCACCAATGGATGCCTTCCAAATAACTGCTCCCATTGTCTTCAAATACACTCTCATCTCTATTCTCCAAGTAGAATAGTTTTCCTCATCAAGGATTGGTATTTCATCATCCATTTGTGTGTCTATGGATTTCCTTCAAGCTTGTTAAGGCTTGTAGTGAAGACCCCTCTCTGATACCAATTTTTGGACACACCTACCACACTTAGAGGTGGGGGGGGGTGAATGAGTATGGGGATCTTTTTTCCAAAACTTCCCTCTTAAACACAAACTCCTTAGTTAACATTCAACATTTTCTCATTACTCATTGATGTCATTTATAATCATTTATATGTGAATACATATCAACAACATATATCAGCAATATTTCATCAACAAATTATCTCCACAAGGAACACAAAGAACACAAGATGTATGTACAATTTTTCTTTTTATTATGGACTTCAATCCAGGGGTTTTTCAACAACAACTGAATAGAGTACAACTCTACAAGAGCACCAGCTCTATATGCAAGACTCATCTTAAATTATCAGCACCAACTGAGATGAGGCAACAATCCTCAACATATATCAATATGTCAACATAAACAAGTCCATCAACCATGCACCAACCTGTGCCAAACAAACTGTAATCAAATTGTACCATAAACAAGTGCATCTAACCATGTACCAATTATATACCAATCATGTGTCAAATAATAATCAACAATGACTCATCAATATGTACCAACATCATCAACTATACACCTCATGTATGTGCCAACTCATCAACTATTTGTCTCGACCATTACTAGTTTTGGATTAGTCAACAACCCCAACTTGAAATAATCATAACTTTGTACCTGTAATGAATAAATATCTAAAACTGATATACATTTTTCTTCAGTGTGTTTTATGAAACTCCTCTAGGTGGCACTACTTGGAACCTCTCTGCAAAGGTTGTATAGAAAAAATGGCATACCTTGCTAAATTCTGGCTTATTCTAGAGAGCGACCTTGTAGAGTGTGGCCCACACAAAATTTTCATTGAATTTATTTGAAAATATTACACAAGAAACTATAGACTACAACCTGTACCCTAAACAACACATTTTTTCTCACTAAATTTGGATCTGTTATGAAGAAGTTATGACATTTTTACCCGAAACACCTGTTTTTGACTAGTTTCAGGACTAGCCACAAACCCTATTTTCCACGGAGTGTAACTCCCAAAATACAACGACCCACAAGATAAATTTTTTACCACAGATACATGGGTATGTTTTCTCAATGGAATAAAAATTTCACGGTTTGAAGAATTATAGAAAAAAAGTTATAACGAAAATGGTGAGATGACCTGTAAACAACATACCTTAGAAACCATATCAAAAGAATTTATCCTCCCTTCAATTCCGACCCTCTTTTCTTCACCTTCCTTCTGAAATTCGGCTTGGATATCCTTGGTTACCTTATTCGCCTATAGATCTTCAATATTCTCAAGTTTTCCACACCAAAAAATCTTAAGAAGCTCTCAGAAGAAGCTCTCCATCAATACTCCAAAAGATATTCTCACAAGAAGCTCTCCATTGATCCACAAAAAGGATGATCTACAAGATATCATTGCTATCTTATTTATACTTTCATCCTTGAGGTCACTTAACCCATTTCTAGGTCACTTAACCTATTTTCCTTATTTTAGGGTTAACCACTTTCCATAAAGAGAAAGTTCTCCAATACTTTATCATTTAAATATTCCTTCTTGATTTTGCCACCTTACTTTATTATTTCTTGATTTTGTCACTTCTTTTGATTATTTAAATAATCCACCTTGACTTCTTCACCTTACTTTATCATTTAAATAATGATTTCTTCTTTTAGGTCACTTTGAATTCTTTGACCTTGGGGGCTTCAAGCCTTCATGTGGGGGTCCTTCATCTTCGTAAGGCCATAACTCTCAACCCATGAGGAGTTATGTGACATTCCACAGAACACCGGAAATGGAATGACAAGAACTATCCATTTAGGATAGTTTCACCAACAATTTCCATGATCTTCATCTCGTTATTCCACATACAAGCATGGGTCTTCCAACCATTGTTCTAGGATAACTCAATCTGCAAAGCGTCTTCCCATGAGGGCTTTCACCATAAGGGGACCACTTTGGAGTTCATCCATTTGTGCACCTTATCAATCATGATAAGATAATAACGAGAGCATGGGTCCTCCAACCATTCCTTTAGGATAAATCAATCTGCAAAGCATCTTCCTGTGAGGGCTTTCACCATAAGGAGACCACTTTGGAGTTCATCCATTTCTGCACCTTATCAATCATGATAAGACAATAATGAGTAATCTATGCATTTTTCCAATAATGCATCATATACAAATGAAACCACATTGATCCATCTTCATCAGGTATCAATGACAACTCATTGATCCATCTTCATCAT
Organism: Picea mariana; assembly: GCA_032191745.1. NCBI lineage: Eukaryota > Viridiplantae > Streptophyta > Pinopsida > Pinales > Pinaceae > Picea > Picea mariana. The sequence continues at coordinate 84,394 of JASDQU010010736.1, forward strand.
ATCAATGACAACTCAATGATCCATCTTCATCTATGCATTCTCATCAAGGACAATACAATATTATATTACATCAATCATCACTCGATCAATCCTTTGACATCAATCAATCACTTGACATCAATTAATGACATCAATCAATCAAACCATTGGCATCAATGACAACATGATCCAACAAATTCTTCAACACTCCTTCTCTTCTTGCCATCCGCTCTGGCATCTTTTTTCCTCTAACTATTTCTAGTCATCTTCACCTTTCCTTCTGTGAGCTTTCTAATTCCCACTGTGAGATGGAAGCAAGCTTTCTCTGTCTGACAAGTCTCCTCACCTTTCTACTCTATACGTCATCAAGCTTCTCCTGAGCTTGACCTTTTAGCATTACTGGTTATGTCCTCTAGAACCTTCTGAGCATCTTATGCTTGTCACTTGGATTCTGCACTCTACTCACATTATCATGAGAACTTCTATTATTCTCCACCTTCCTATATCAGCTGGAAAGAATCTACATCATCCCTTGCTGTAAGGTTCTATCTGTCACAAGTTTCCTCTTGTGATACCTTCATTGTTACAACCTTCTAGCTGCAATCCTCTGGCATATTACCTGGAATATTACCTTTCTCCTACTACCTACAAGATCTACTTCAGGATCTTGTTCCCAACATTTTTTTTCATCTTTGCTTCCTAGTTGGGATAACCTTGAATCTATTCAACTCCTCACTATTCTAAGTTCCTCTGTTGAACTAATCTCTTTACTTCACTACACTCGAGTCTCCCTTCTTCTATGAGGTTCCTTCTACAACCACTTTTCCTCAAGAGTTTCTCTTATTCTGCCTTCTTTGTCATGGCTCCTCTAGTTGTAGAGTTCTGTCACAATGTCCTTTTCCATTTGCTATCAACCCACATTAATTTAAAAATATGGAGATCATATTTCATGTTAGATCCCACTAGATCTATAATTTCCAAACTTCAAAATCCTTTGATTCAACCACTACACTCATTTTTCAAATCCCTAATACATTCAAATGAGCAATTTAATTTTGCTTCGATACCACAAATGATGACCTTACAAGTCACATTCCCAGGCACTGAACATAAACGAACTTTGTTAGCAGTTATCAACTCACTGTCTACTTCCTAAAGTGCCCACTTTCTAACAAAATCAGGTTTCATATTTCTTGTAGGCTTACAATGCCAAAGTCTTCACAAATACTGAATTTAGGGTTCCTGGTTGTATATCATTCCACCACTCAAACAATTTAATCAAGGCACTTATATTAAGTGCTTTTTAAAACCAACGCTAACTCCTCTACAAATCTTTCTCTATACATTGGTTTGGCGCTAACACCTTTCGAGTCCTCCAGCTCTGGTTCGATTGAGCTCTAGACCTTATCCTATCCTCCAGCTCTGGTTCGATTGAGCTCTAAATCTTATCCTCATGAGACCTGGTGCCAAATCCTTGGTCAAAAATGATGATTTACCGCTTTTCCACAGTGGTATTCCTTATAGCCTTGTAGGTCATAAGAAAGTGGTTTTCTGATCCACTTGACAATCTGCTCGAGTGATACACTTGTTAACACTTGCATATTTCTGGCCGAATCCAAACCACGATCGTCAATCTCTATTCAATATGGACGGTCAGATCATCAAACTACTTTTCCGAATAGTTATTCCCATTAATCATTGAGCTACTCTCGAGGTGAAGTGGATCTCCAACCATTGACTTCTCCTTTTAGATTGAAGTCTCAACGAAAACCCCAACTAGTAATCAATTTTGTTATGATTTCCAATCAATAGGATAGATGGATAGGATGAAATCTAGGTAGATCCTATGGTCTATATTTCCCTTCCGGATACAATTCCTCACGATACAATTCATCCAAACTGTTTATCCCATTGTTTGATCAATGATCAACAGTTCTCCTTTTCTCTTGGTGCAGAGCGCACCACCCAGGCACGTCCACTCTCACAGGATCTTCTTCATCCTCGCCTGAAGAACTCCAAGGTCCTTCTATTTCCCTATCGGGAAATCTGCACCCACAGAAATCTTTCTCCGAGGTCTCCCCTTTGCTATCGGAAGATCAGGTAAATCTCGCTATCTTTCGAGTTCGTGACTCAAAGCCTCCTACTCTTCCTTTCAAATCTTGCGATACCCGACTTGGCGATATGGGTATAGCTTCTTCCTTTATTAGTGCCCTCACCGCATGCAACCATGGGCTAGTCTTAAATGTTAGCACCTCTCGCAACTCGTACCTTCATGAGTTTGTGAGTCGAACACTTGTGCTTCCCATTGTGATCCTCCGAGATGCGATAGGTCAACGCTGAGCTGACTCCTCCCTCAGTGGATTTTCACTACTCACAACCTCACAACCTTGCCACCTCGCAGGTTGAACCATCGATCTTTCACCCTCCTATTCCGCGAATCCCCGAGATGCGAGAATTCAACGGAATGTTGACTTCTATCTCCAGGTAGCACATGTCCACCCTTCGACCACGCGGGTCCCACCTTATGCTTTGCCACACGTCCACATGAACCTCGGCTCTCGGCACTTCGCAACTCGCAAATCCTAATGCCAATACTTTGGGACTTCTCGCGGTGAGATCTTGAGGTCTTCGTGCCACCTGTATTCCACTCACCAACTTCGTTATGGACCACATTGTCCTTCATCTGTCGGGATATCATTTCTCGCGATCTCGCAATCCCCGTGACCAAATTCTTGGGTATTCTCTTGCGATACATCGATACACGGTCCCATGTGCGGATCCAACGGTCCTCCCATGATCCGGATCCAACGGTTATCCTCCTTCTCTCACCTCGCGTCCTCGTGACTTGTAGTACCCAATATTTGGGCCCTCACCCTGTGAACTCCCGAGTTCGTGAGATCTCTCGATCTCTGCCACCTGTCCTTCTCATATGGATGGCTCCTAGCCTTCTCACCACTTCGCCACCTTGTAACTTGGTGTATCCAACACTTGGGCTCTCAACCTGCGAACCCCGAGTTCACGAGATCTCTCGATCTCTGCCACCTGTCCTCCTCAGATGGAAGGCTCTTAACCTTCTCACCAATTCACCACTCACGAAGCTGAAGAACTTCCCTTTCTATCCTCCAATGTCCGAGTCTGCGAGATGAGAGAATCTCCTTACATGCGTCCTCCACAACGAACAACTCTGATATTGTAGGGATATCGCGTCTCGCGATATCATTTCTCCTGCTGCACAACTTTGGGGCTTCAACTCACGAGTCCCCGATACACGATACCACGTGTAGATCTGACGGCTCCTGTGACTCAAAATCGATGGATCTACCCCTCCCGAGCTTTAAACTCTTCGGACCTTCTCTCCGTAACCTCCTTGCAGCTCTGCAAGATCTAACGATCCTTGGAACTTCACGAAATATCCTCAGAGGATTCTGACCGTCCGTTCTTCCTTGTGTAATCCACGAAATGAAAATGTGTCTCTCCACGAGACTCCTTCACCTGCTTGTAGCCTGCGATGCTTCTCCCCAACTTCTGACAGTAGCTTCCCTACACTTACCCTTCAATAAGTTCGAAGGTCTTTTCCTCTTGAGATTTCCCACAACTTCAGTCTTTAGGAAGAATCCTTGCATGCACTCCTTGCGAAAAATCTTTAATCACGTATAAGTGTTGAAGTCACTCGACACTACACACTCCTGTAGCAGCAGTCTCCCAAAGCTTCTGCTCAGATACACGACTGAGGCTTCCTCCCTTAGCCTACGCACTCCTTGCATGGCTCTATGTATAACTACACCTTCGCGACGAATGAGAATAAAATCTATCTCTCTAAGCCTTATGTCAACGCACCTCTTGCGGACGACTTCAACTGTACTCCTTGCAGGAATCCTTGCTCAAGTAGAGAAACAATTGTAACTCATTCCACTTCTTCTCAGATTTCAATCTCAACACATGAAATCATATGCACAACATCTCAAACACAATACATAATAGAGAACAATGTTCATGAGCATATTAACAACACACACACACAGAGAACACAAAAACCATGAATATGAATCAATTCCTTCTATTAATTCAAGATCTATACATGGATGTCTTCTACAACTCTCTGCTATTCTCCTATGCTCCTCCTACTCTGAGTTATGCTGGCTTCTCTATCTCTTACAATGTGGAATGAGGGTGTCTATATCCATTTTCCCTCCTACGCTCTAAAACTATCTAATCTAAGAATTCAATTCCATCTAACTGTAACTACTACTATTAATGCCTCTGTCTATCTCAAACGAGAGCGTATGGCTCGAGGTCTGATTACATTTTTTCCAAGGCGCCAAATTAAATGATCTCATTTATGTTTAGCGCATCAACTTCAAGGGAAATTCAAAAACTTGCACTGGACGTCTTCCAGCTATCATCTGCTTCCACATTGGTTTTGCTTATCGTGAGGGATGCTCCTGCATCATACTCCCTCGCTTGAAAATTTGCATGGGCTCCTGTCCATGAGCTCCTACATGGTATGTCCATGCTTCAAAATTTCTACTTCAGTCTCCCAGCTGGCATATTCAACTGGATGACCCTTCCACTTGACCAAATATTCAAAATATTCTTTCCTTATGGTTTTCTTACCTACTCGTTTATCCAGTATATTCTCCATCTGTGGCTTCTCTGCAACTGGCATCTTCTTCTGCCACTGGACCTCTAGTTGATCATCACTTTATGCTCCTGCTTCATCAGCTTAATATGGATATAAATCTGAAACGTTAAATGTCAGAGATATTTTGATCCCATCTGGTAACTCAATTTCATAAGCATTCTGTCCCATTTTCTTCAAGACCTTGCATGGCCCAATTTTCTTCATTTTTAATTTATTATATGTTCACCTCGAGAACCTTTCTTTCCTCAAATGCGCCAGAACTAGATCACCAACTTCAAACTGAAGTTGTCTCCGATGTTGATTTGCTCTGCGTTTGTACTCCTGACTTGACTTCAATAGTCGCTCCTTCACCCGGCTGTGAAGTTCTTTCATCGCTTCAACGAATTCTTCTGCACTAGCGCTGCTAGTTGCAGTCTGTTCTGAATCCCTCAATTCAGAAACTCCTCTTGGCTGCATTCCATATACAATATGAAATGGACTTCGGCCTATGCTCCTGTTCATTGAATCATTGTATGCGAACTCTCCTTGCGGTAATATGCTATCCCAGCTGCTATGGTGCTCTGTCACCAAGCTCCTTAACAAGTCTCCCAGACTTCTGTTGACCACTTATGTTTGTCCATCCGTCTGAGGATGATAAGTAGAACTAAACATCAAATTAGTTCCTAGCTTCTTCCATAACGTTCTCCAGAAATTCCCTATGAATTTTGTGTCTCTGTCTGAAACTATGCTTTTCGACAATCCATGAAGTTCAACGACCTCCTTGAAAAACAAATTTCTGATGTGGGTCACATCACTGGTCTTCTGGCATGGGATAAAATGTGCCATCTTGGAAAACCTATCCATTACCACAAAGATGGAATCAACACCTCTTTGGGTCCTTGGCAATCCCATTACAAAATCCATGCTAATTTCATCCCACGGCTTGTCTGGTATGGGCAATGGCTGATAAAATCCTGCATTCTGCTTTCTTCCTTTGAGTGCTGGAAAATTTTGCACCTGTCTACAATCCTCTTGACCTCTGACCACATCCCTAGCCAAAAGTATGACTCACTCCGCTTTGCAAATGTCTTATCATGGCCAAAATGTCCTGCCAATCCTCCACTGTGTTTCTCTTTCAACAAGTTCTCCCTCATGGAGCAATTTGGAATACACAATTGATTGTCTTTAAACATCAATCCGCCCTGCATCACGTACTCTATCCGTTGACTTCTGTCTCTGAGAACTGGATTCTCAGTTGCTTCATAAGCTTCCTTAAATTATGAATCATCTGTATACATGTCCTTAAGATCATCAAAGCCTAATGTCCGGACTTTGAATTCCTGCATCAACAAACTTTTCCTCATCAAAGCATCAACAACTTTGTTAGCAGTACCAGACATATGTTTTATCACAAAAGTGAAATTCTGCATGTATTCTACCCATTTAACATGCCTCTGATTCAATGTTTCCTACTGAGTCACAAATTGCAATGCATGGTTATCACTATATAAAACAAATTCCTTTGGAATCAAATAGTGCCTCCATTTTTTCAATGCCTGTATGATGGCATAGAATTCTTTATCATACGTGGAGTACTTTTCTTTTGCTTCATTTAGCTTCTCACTGAAATATGCAATCGACCTGTCTTCCTGGCTCAAGACCACTCCTATGGAAAACCCGCTTGCATCACATTTTACCTGAAATGTCTTCTGAAAATATGGCAATACCAAAACTGGTTTCTCTGTAATCTTTCATTTCAATAAATTGAAACTCTTCTCAGCCTCTTCTGTCCAGTGAAAAAATTTATGTCTTTTCTTGACTGTGTCCATCATTGCTGCACTAATTCCACTGAAATTTCTAATGAATTTTGGTAGAAACTAGCCAGTCCATGAAAACTCCTCACCTCAAATACGTTCCTCGGTGATGGCCAATTCTTGATCACTTATACCTTATCTGGATCCATCCTCAGTTCATTTGCAGATATAACAAACCCCAAATAAATGAGTTCTGTCTTCATGAATGAGGACTTCTTCATGTTTATTAGTAGCTTCTCCTGCTGTAATCTCTTCATCACAATAGACAAATGCTTCAAATGCTCATCCTTTGTCTTGCTAAAAATCAATATGTCATCCAGATACACGATGAAAAATTTCCCAATGAACTCCTTCAGGACTTCATTCATCAACCTCATAAAGGTACTTGGTGCATTCATCAAGCCAAATGGCATGACAAGCCATTCATACAAACCTTCGTTTGTCTTGAATGCTGTTTTCCATTCATCACCTTCTCTCATACGAATCTGATGATATGCACTCTTCAAATCTATCTTTGAAAAAAAAAAATCTCCACTTAAGCAATCCATCAAATCATCCATTCTCAGCAATGGGAATCTATACCTGATAGTTATCTTGTTTATCTTGCTTGAATCAGTGCACATCCTCCAGCCTCCATCTTTCTTCGGACTGAGTACTGTTGGAACGACACATGGACTCAAGCTTTCCCTGACCAAACCTTTGTTCAACAACTCCTGGACCTGTCTTTTAACCTCCTCATTCTCCTGCGGTGTCAATCTGTACGCAGCTTTGTTTGGAAAACTAGCTTCTGGTATGAGGTCAATATGATGACTCACACTCCCCATTGGTGGTAACGAACGAGGTAATTTGTTCACTAAAATATCAGCGAGCTCTTCCAGCAGTTTCTGAACTTCTCCTGGTAAATCGTCCACTCTTGTGCTAGTCAGAACAATTCTTGGTTTTCTGACCACAAAGAATTGTGGATCCTCCTTCTTCTTAACTTCTGTAAGAAGTTCCTTCCCACTCATGAGAAGTACCCTGTTGTTCACCTCCGGTTTCGCTTCCTTATCCTCAATTGGATACAACATATGGGTTCTCCCATTCCTTTTCAGGGTATATGTATTCATCCTCCCATCATGAATTACATTTCTATCATATTGCCATGGTCTTCCCAACAATAAATGAAAGACATCCATAGGAATAACATCACATAAAATCCTATCATTATATCCTCCTATCTTAATTTCAACTAAGCACTGTTTAGTGACATTTACCTGATGTCCCTTTTGTAGCCATGAAACTTTGTATGGACTCGGGTGACCAACTATCTCCAGCTCCATCTTTTCTACCATCTCAGTTGAAACGAGATTATCGGTGCTTCCACCATCCACGATGACCTTGCACACCCTATCCTTGGTCTTGCAAGCATTCCTAAAAAGACTGTTCCTCTGCGCTGAATTCTTCATCTCCTTCTCTGGCGTCAAAAGGACCTTCCGCATCACTAGTGATCTTCCGCCTTCAACGTACTCTGCCTCTACATCTCGCCCCTGTGCCTCGACGATGTGAGTCTCTCCAGTTTCTTTCTTTTTCTCTGGACACTCGAATGACTTGTGCCCATTTTTTCCAAATGTGAAGCATGTGATTACTCCACCTCTTCCTTTTCCTCTACCTATGGTACGAGGAAACCTATTATTATCATCATATCCTCCTCTTTGCTCAGTATGTTGTTCTTTTTTCTCAACATATCGCCCTCAATGCGAACTTCCACCTCTCTCTGTCTGAGTCTGAGGTTTCTTCCAGTCATCCTTGGGCTTCTGGTATTTATCTTGGGCAACCGATTTGCCTTTGGGATGATTCCTGCCTCTGCCTCGCTGACCTTGTTTACAGCTCAGCTTCTCTTCATCTTTCAAAGCCATTTGATAGGCATCCTCCACCGTTCGGATGGTTTCCATATTTATTTCATCCTGAATTTCATACCTCAGGCTGTTCATATACCTGGCCACCTTTTCGTCATTGCTTTCATGATGACCTGCCCTGATATTCAACCTGTAAAATTCCTCAGTATACTCCTTCACTGTCATCAGCTTCTGTCTCAGGTTCTGCATCCTCCTGAATAGAGAAATTTGATAATCCCTGGGAATGAATTTTTCCTTCATCTTTGCAATCATCCTGTCCCAGCTCTTAATTTTCTATTTTCCTTGGCAATCCCTGTCAGCTTGCAATTCATCCCACCACAAGGATGCATGTCCTTTTAATCTCGTGACGGCATGTCTGACTTTCTTATCTTCTTCGATATCTTCATAATCGAAGTAAGTGTCTAGAGCTCGAATCCAATCTAGCAGCTCTTCCGCATCCAGATTTCCCTCATAAACTCGAATGTCCATCTTTACCTTTGTACTCATTCTTGCAACAGCTTTAAGTAAGCATTCACTCACTGCATCCTCCGCTGGGATTTCTTCTCCTTCGTGTCCAGTATCCTCTTCATCTTCGGATTCACTAATATCTCCTACATCAGCTTTGCGCCTCTATCATGTCTCCATGTCCTCCATTCTGGCACGAAGATTTCACACTTCTCTCTCCATGTCTGGATTCTGTACTGGTCTACCTCTTTCTCTGGACAATTCCCTTTCCTCCTCTGAATCAGGTGATTGTCTACCCCTTCTCCTTGGCAGCATGGTAAATTCTCCTTGTCCTCTGCTACAGAAAGCAAAGAATCTTTTCTAAGCTCTGATACCACTTGGTGCAGAGCGCGCTACCCAAGCACGTCCCCTCTTACAGGATCTTCTTCGTCCTCGCCTGAAGAACTCCAAGGTCCTTCTATTTCCCTATCGGAAAATCTGCACCCACAAAAATCTTTCTTCGAGGTCTCCCCTTCGCTATCGGGAGATCAGTTAAATCTAGCTATCTTGCGAGTTCATGACTCAAAGCCTCCTACTCTTCCTTTCAAGTCTTGCGATACCCGACCTAGTGATACGGGTATAGCTTCTTTCTTTATTAGTGCCCTCACCGCATGTAACCGTGGGCTAGGCTTAAATGTTAGCGCCTCTCACAACTCGTACCTTCATGAGTTTGTGAGTCGAACTCTTGTGCCTCCCATTGCAATCCTCCGAGACGCGATAGGTCAACATTGAGATGAATCCTCCCTCGACAGATTTTCACTACTCGCAACCTCGCAACCTCGCCACCTCGCAGGTTGAACCGTCGAGCTTTCACCCTCCTATTCCGTGAATACCCGAGATTTTGAGAATTCAACGGAATGTTGAATTCTATCTCCAGGAAGCACGTGTCCACCCTCCAACCATGCGGGTCCCACCTTATGCTCTGCCACGTGTCCACACAAACCTCAGCTCTCAGCACTTCGCGACTCGCGAATCCTAACGCTAATACTTCGGGACTTCTCGCGGCAAGATCCCGAGGTCTTCGTGCCACCTATATTCCACTCACCGGCTTCGCTATGGCCCACACTGTCCTTCAGCTGTCGGGATATCGCTTCTCGCAATCTCGCAATCCCTGTGACCAAATTCTCGGGTATTCTCTTGCGAGACACCAATACATGGTGCCACATGCGGATCCAACGGTCCTCCCACGATCCAGATCCAATGGTTATCCTCCTTCTCGCGCCTCACGTCCTCGTGACTTGTAGTACCCAATATTTGGGCCCTCACCCTGCGAACTCCCGAGTTTGCGAGATCTCTCGATCTCTGCCACTTATCCTTTTTAGATGGATGGCTCCTAGCCTTCTCGCCACTTCGCCACCTCGTGACATGGAGTATCCAACATTTGGGCTCTCAACCTGCAAACCCCGAGTTCGCAAGATCTCTCGATCTCTGCCACCTATCCTCCTCAGATGGACGGCTCTTAACCTTCTCGCCAATTCGCCACTCACGAAGCTGAAGAACTTCCCTTTCTGTCCTCCAATGTCTGAGTCTGCGAGATGAGAGAATCTCCTTACACGCGTCCTCCACAACGAACAAATCTGATCTTGTAGGGATATCGCGTCTCGCGATATCGTTGCTCCTGCTGCACAACTTTGGGGCTTCAACTCACGAGTCCCCGATACACGATAACACGTGTAGATCCGATGGCTCCTGTGACTCGAAATCGATGGCTCTGCCCCTCTTGAGCTTCAAACTCTTCAAACCTTCTCTCTGTAACCTCCTTGCAGCTCTGCAAGATCTAACAATCCTCGGAACTTCGTGAAATCTCCTCAGAGGATTTTGACCATCCATTCTTCCTTGTGTAATCCACGAAATGAAAACGTGTCTCTCCACGAGACTCCTTCGCCTGCTCGCAGCCTGCGATGCTTCTCCCCGACTTCTGACAACAGCTTCTCTACACTTACCCTTTAGTAAGTTCGAAGGACTTTTCCTCCCGATCTTTCCCACAACTTCAGTCTTTAGGAAGAATTCTTGCACGCACTCCTTGTGGCAAATCTTCAATCACGTCTAAGTGTTGAAGTCACTCGACACTGCGCACTCCTGTAGCAGCAGTCTCCCAAATCTTCTACTCAGATACATGACTGAGGATTCTTCCCTTAGCCTGCGCACTCCTTGCACGACTCTATGCCTAACTGCACCTTCGCGACGAATGAGAATAAAAGCTATCTCTCTGAGCCTTCTGTCAACGCATCTCTTGCGGACGACTTCAACTGCACTACTTGCAGGAATCCTTGCTCAAGTAGAGATACAATTGTAACTCATTCCACTTCTTCTCAGATTTCAATCTCAACACATGAAATCATATGCACAGCATCTCAAACACAATACATAACAGGGAACAAACGTTCATGAGCATATTAACAACACACACACACACAGAACACAAAAACCATGAATTTGAATCAATTCCTTCTATTAATTCAAGATCTATACATGGATGTCTTTTACAAATCTCTGCTATTCTCCTATGCTCTTCCTACTCTAAGTTATGTTGGCTTCTCTATCTCTTACAATGTGGAATAAGGGTGTCTATATCCGTTTTCCCTCCTGCGCTCTAAAACTATCTAATCTAAGAATTCAATTCTATCTACCTGCAACTACTACTATTAATGCCTCTGTCTATCTCAGACGAGAGCATATGGCTCGAGGTCTGATTAGGTTTTTTCCAAGGCGCCAAATTAAATGATCTCATTTATGTTTAGCGCATCAACTTCAAGGGAAATTCAAAAACTTGCGTTGGACGTCTTCCAGCTGTCATCTGCTTCCACGTTGGTTTTGCTTGTCGTGACGGATGCTCCTGCATCAGCTCTCCACTTGATTAAGAATTTAACCTTGATTTCAATGGGAATTTGAATCGAATCTCTCCCTGTGTACAAAACACATCAACAATGCGCGCCCACGATATCACTATGAACAGTTTGACCACTTATAAAACTAAGTGGATCCAATAAAACTCAATAATTATAACAAAGCCATTGGAGAATCCATCAAGACATAGTATCATTTAACCTCACGATCCACAACCAAATTTCATTCAATTTTGGAACCAAGATGAAGATCTGGTGTTAAATTACACAAAAATATTTAATGTCTCCAAATATAATTCCTAATCCTCTCCAATCAAGCATACTCTTTCTCTCATCTACTCTCTATTGGCCAGATTCTTCACTAATTGGGCAACCACTCACATTTTGAAGTCTTACATATTTGAAAGGAAAGGATTATGATACTAGAATTGATTCTCGCATCTACTCTCTATTGACCAGATTCTCTACTAATTGGGCAATCACTCACATTTTGAAGTTTTACATATTTGAAATGAAAGGATTCTAATACTAGAATTGATTCAGATCAACAAAATCGTTTACTAACAAATCCCTAGGATCCCTCACATCCATAAAATCCTCAATCTGTCATCACTCATTTATCCCTAAAATCTTTATTCTGTGATCACTCATTTATCCCTAAGATCTCTCTGGACCTTTAAAACTCATTTATTGACATTCTAACTGAAAAGTTTATATTGTTTTTTATAAGATACAGCCTACAACTTAGCAACCTATTGATATTCTGAAGTAGTTAAGTAGTGGAGATCGAATGCCTTGGTGGTCACAGGTGGTGAATACTCGCGCTACTCATAAAAAGGGAAGGAGTTGATATATCCCAATCTTCTCATCTATAAGTAGTTCCCTTCACATATGATTTAGTAGATCTTGTAGTTGTAAATCTTCCGCACATGATTCAACATATGTCACATAAGATCTCAAGGACCTCACATAATACGACATTAACCTTTCGTTTTTATTCACATTGCTATGTAGTTACTTGGTCACATAATACGACATTAACCTTTCGTTTTTATTCACATTGCTATGTAGTTACTTGGTTTGTGCAATTTTTTTGTGCTGCTTTAATTTTATGAAGAGAGGTTCTTCTACTTATTTAATAATTTCTAAGAGTTTATTTATACATAGCATTAGCATTATCACTGCGGAAAATAAATTTCCTCTTACAATTTGCTCTTAATCTATTTAACAATTTTTTCATTTTCATATGAAAATAATAGTTTATTTTAATTCAAATAATCTGAGAGATATTAGTGATAAGTTTATCTGAGTGATGGGTTTAGCCATGTTGGCCATCGATCTTATATTTGCAGCTTTTAATAACCAAATTGAGTCCAATGTCTTATTACAGATAGTCTGACCCGTTCCAACAAAAGCATATTGTTATAGTGCTGGGTTCATTCTGCCCATAAATATTGTCTTTATGCAACTTTTTACTGCTTTTAATAACCAAGTTGAGTCCAATGTCGTATTACAGATAGTCTGACCCGTTCCAACAAAAGCATATTGTTATAGTCCTGGGTTCATTCTGCCCATAAATATTGTCTTTATGCAACTTTTTCCTGCTTAGTTAAGTGTTTATCTGATCTAGGGAGTTGTGGATGATGACAGCTTGAACTGATGCTAGTGTCTTAGTAAGTCATGGCACTAGTGGTTGACGATTTGGGTAAATAGATAGAGAGGGAGAGAGGGGTATTAGAGACTTTATTGTGGATAATCCTATGAGTTGTGGATGATGACAGCTTGGACTGATGCTACTGTCTTAGTAAGTCATGGCATTAATGGTTGACGATTTGGGTAAATAGATTAGATAGGGAGAGAGGTATTACAGACTTTATTGTGGATAATCCTATATTTTAGTGATTAGTGCCCAAATTTCCAAATCTGTTCATTTTGTTAGATTGATAGACGATAGTAAGACTGGACTTTTCGGGTATTGGTAATGCAGGTGCATATATTATAGAATTTATTTATCAGCATTTTGTAAGAGTTGGCGCAGATCCCCAGCAGTAGTTGAGACAGTGGGTGTTTTTTATGCTTCAATCCTCAACTTGGCTAGCTTAAAAATAAAATCTAATAAATAAATAGCGAAGTGGGATGTTGCTTCAGTACAGGAATAACTTACAGTAGATTTGGCTCTGCTTTTCATAATTTTGGACTTAAATATTTGCGAGAAATTTGCCAACTTTATGAGTGTTGTATTTGAAATAACCAAGTGGGGTATTATTTCAGCAGAAGAATAGCGTACAGTAGATTTGGCTTTATGAAAATGTTTTCCATTATTTGGACATAAATTTTTGGAGAAATTTGCCTACTTTATTGACTCTTATATTTGAATGTTTTTAGAGATGTGGCACATTAGTGGCAACTGACCCTAAAGCTTGCCATGCTTGGAATTCCTTTTATCAGATGGACAAGGCTTCAATAGCGGGAGATGCTGCTGAGTACATGCAGGAGCTTTTGCCACATATTAATGATCTCCATACCGAGGTCATGTCTGGGTCCTCGAACTCCAAACTGTTGGTACCGACACTTCCTGAATTCCCTTGCAGAATGAACGAAGAGTATCTAGCTTCGTTGCCTATTCCACAAGTAAAGCCAGCAAAAGTAAGACTACCGTGATTCTCACTCAGTTAACTCGAAACAAAAAAAATTATACTGATATCCACTCGTGACACAATGGGGGCCAATAAGACATTTAATTCAACATGTGACATGTACAGTGACTCAAGGTAGTGCTGAATGCATCTGCAACTTGAACAGAAAATACAAAACACATCACAAAATTACAAAACTGTGAGCACATAAGCAGTGCATCTACCAGAGAGCCTTCTGTCACCAAGTGGCAGACAGCTGTCAATGACCATCATTTCCTGGTCTTTAAAGTCCTCCAACTCCTCTCCAATAATGTCGTATGCAGAAGTGTGTGGAAGTATGGGATTTTCTTGTGCAAATCTGTGTGGCCGTAAAGAAAGTCCGGAAGGAAATGTTGAATTTCTCCTATCATTCAAGGCCGATATTCTGTCATCTCAGACAACATGCTTGCTCCAACTTTGTAGACGATCAGTCTGGGTTGCGTTCATTGATGCATTACATTAGACAGAAGGTGAAATAACAAGAAAATCTCCTACATTGCTCACTGCTGAGCATGAATTACAGATTCTTCTAGTTTTGGATGGGTTTTCTCTAGCTTCATTGAATATTTGTTCATAACTGTTTTTGTCTTCCACACTGAAATCTAACCAGGGTCAATCAACCTTTTCAGTTTTTGCAAGCTTTTATGAATTTCTATTGTCTGTCACAATAAAAACTCATCGGCGTCATTCAACTAAGTTTTTTTATTCTTGTCCTTTGCAAACTTTTATGGATATTCTATTCTTTATCATACTGAAATGTCACAGGTCCCATTTAATCTCCTTCTGTTTGCAAGCTTCGCGGATTCTCTGTGATTAGGTGTCGTTGTTGTTTTCTTGGTGTACTCTTTATGTGAGGATCTAATGAAGGGTGATTGGTTGAAAAAAAGAATCCCTTCTAATATCCCGTGTCTGGAAATTCAGGTGGAGGGGAGGACAATAGAAGCAAAGGCTCTAAACATTCACATGTTGTATTAAAAAAAGCCAGGCTTACTTCTATCCACGATCAGGGTCCCGGATAGACTTGGTCTTGATTTTAAGCAAGCAGTCATAAGCTGCCTCAATTGATTTGAACTAGATGCCTTGCGAGCAAAGGTAATGAAATATTTGAATTGATTATGCATTAAACGTTAATACCTAATGGTCTAACTCTGTTCTTTTGCACCTTGTCATCGTCAATCCACGGGGAAATATATTACAGCCGAGGAGATCAAAGCATTGCTGCGGCATGCTGCAGGATATGAAGCTGGACTGTAGTAAAAGCAACATACTCAGCTTCTTCTTCTGCTGCAGAGCATGATATTCTTTATGTCAGATTGCAGATCAGAATTCATGGAACTCCCATGGTGCTAACATTTTCTCCTAAGGGCTTCTGATATACATGAAGAATCAGGCTTACAATAAATGGTGGCATTTTCGTGAAAGGGCTTCTGATATACAAGAAGAACCAAGCGTACAATGCATATTAGGCTACGAACTGTATCTAGTGGCCAGCCGAGATTTGCCTTGAAGCTACCCACATATCAAATCGTTGAGAATACGTTAGTGTAGTCATGTCGTCGCATATTCTGACTGAATCAGTAATCTTCTGTGAGTCATGTGAAGGCCAGCATTTTGTCGGGCAGATAGTTTGTTTCAAGGATTCACGGTGAGAGTTAGTTTGACAGAGTTGCTCATGTACCTGTACATGTTTCAAAGATTCATGGATAGAATGAGTTGGTTAGAACGCAAGAGTAGTCTGCGTTGTACATGTATGTATATAATCTTTCGGATAAATGAAACAGTGCACTCGTGAGTATTCTCGCTCACGAGAAAAACGATTTTGTGTAGAGATTTTATAATAATCGTTGTCACCAGCGTTTTCCAGCAAAAGCTCGCCTTTGCGAAAATACAGAGTTAAGGAAATAGGAAATGCTTCTGGGCGTTATAAATGGATCTTGACCTGTGTCGCATTATAAATGGATTTTGACCTGTGTCGCACTTAGTGGAGAAGATTAAGATGGCGTTGGATAATTATATGGAATATTTTCTTTTTTCGTTTTTTAATTATTTTTTAAGCATTTAAGTAAGCTAATAGCTAATAACAGATTTTAAGCATGTAATGTAACTGTGGATGATTTAGGAAATACAATGTGCTGCCACATGATCATGATTAAAACATAGTAGGGTTGATATTTGTTCAAAGTTCATAAAGCGTCTAGTTTTCATTTCTGATTTTCAACACATTTTGATAAGGAAGGTCTGGTTTAAATTAACTTAAACATATGCAAATAAATATATAAAATTTTTTTATCAATAACTTATAATAAGCTTATGGAATTCAACCCATCAAAATGGAACCGAAGTGTAATGGATTTTGAAAGAGAAGGTGTACCCTCCATAAACTAGGGTCCTCTAGTTATAAATCATGCTTATCGTACTCTTTCAAACACGATAACAAAATGTAAGATGCACAAACCTTTTGAAATTTGATGGATAACCATTGTACGAAATTTGATGGATAACCATTGTACGATATAGGAAGCATCTGCAAGATGCTAAGATGTACCCTCCATAAACTAGGGTCCTCTAGTTATAAATCATGCTTATCATACTCTTTCAAACAGGATAA
>JASDQU010010737.1:49693-60747 GCA_032191745.1 Picea mariana
TGAGTTTATCACCAATCCAATGTGAGAGACTAGATTTAAGTCATAAAATGAAAATAACAATTGAACTAAATGTAAATTGCAAATGAAACATATGGATTGAACAACACACTTAGAATCTAATCTATAAAAGAAAAATGAAAGAAGCAGGATGTTACCAGAATGAGGGGCCCTTCTCACACTAGTTAACCCTGCTTGAAGACAATCAGATCAAGCTGTAATAATGCACAGTGAATCCGTAATAGTCAATTCTCCATTTTGATAAAATAACTCCGTTTTTACATGATAGTTAACTCCTTAAAGCTTCCTCACAAGAACAAACCTCTTACTTACAAAAACTTCATGAAACTAATTGCTCCTTCTCATAGCCCTATGAGGCTTATTTATACATGAATAATCATTGAGGAGTGGATGGGACCGAATCCCAATGCTCAGATTCCAAATATTACATTTTTAGATAAAATCTTCAAAAATCTGGGTTTTATTGCAATTTGGGCAGACTAGAGTTAGTCCCCCACCCATATCTTCCAAACCAATTCTAATTTTGAAAAACGGCCCGCATAATACTCAATTTTCCATATTCTAGACAAAACCCATTTCGTAGAATTTCTAGATCTGATGCCATCTGCACGAAAATCGAGGCGCAAGTTGGCAGTTTGAGTTTTTCAATAATTTTAGCAGAATCATTCCCCCTGAGATGGAGGTCCACACGTGCGAGGTGGGTGAATTCTGTCCCATGCGTCCGCATGAAAACATCATTCTAGACAAAACCCATGTACCCGATTTTCCTCTAGAAGCTTTCCAAAATTTTGAATTATTTCTAGTACCGGATTAGCACAGTTGGTATCGGATTAGAACAATTGGTACCGGATTAGAACAATTAGTACTAGAATCTTGTAGCTAGGGTTTTAGTACCATATGAACACAGTCATGACTATGGGTACCGGACCAACGCGATGGTAATACTGGATGGAGCTAGTACCGGAATAGGCGCAATCTGGTACCGGATGAAGTTGGTACCAGAAGAGGTAAAGAGTTGGTATCGGATGAACGCAAAGGTAGTACCGGATCACTGCAGAGTATTGGATGACATAGAGTGTGGGTACTGGATGACTGTAGAACCTTTTGGTACTGGATGACTTGGAGTATCAGATGACTTGCAATGCGAGTACCTGAACAAGAACAATATAGGTACCGGAACATGGACAATGCATATACTGGAACCTGAACAGTACATAACATGTTGCTTGGACATATAAACATAGGATTAAACCATCATCGAAAAAACTATTGTATAATCATCCGTTTAATCACTAAAAATATGGAAAATTGTGTATTAACCACATAGGATGAATAACAAGAGATAATGGAGGTTTATGGTGTAATAAGGGATATATTAGTGACAAAATGTGGGGACAAGGTGTAATGATAAGTGTATTTGTATGGCGGAAAATATGACAAAACTGGATCTCAACACACCCCCAAACCCAAGGATTTGCATGTCCTCATGAAAACAAGGTGAAGAACTTATGATACTCTGCTTATAGATTTATATGACATTGTTTCTTTTATGTAGGTTTTAGTTCTTTTGTAATGACACTTTGGAAACTGCCATAGATTGATTTCAAATAGAGAAACAAAATTATCGTAAAAATGGAGAACAAGCAATGGATGAGGTATCAGAGTGATGGTGAATGGCGTGCATATGGAGAATGGTTTATAAAATGTTGGTGATGGTGGTCGTATGAACTTGGACGCCTTTATACTCTGTATCTTACATCAATTTTAAGACCAATATTTAATTTGTGGTTCTTTGCTTGGATAGGCAACAATGATTTCATCCTCTTTGAGATGACTTAAGAATTCTTTATGATGTACGAAGAGAAGACACTATAGATGTTGCTTTGTATTTGTATACCACATATTTCCTTTTCATTACTTGGTCTTATCATCAAAGTATATTGTTCATTATGACAAGTGGAGTGAAGATGGAGGGTTTACTGAGTAGTTGTGATAATGCATACTGGAGTGTGCAGTGGATAATAGTGGTTATGTATCATGTTTTCCAAGTTCTTAGTAAATTAAAAAGATTTGTACCAATTTTACCTCAAGTTACCCTTGCTTTGAATTCCAATGCACGTTGAAGTGGAAACTAGAAGAACATGACAAAATGTTTGCAAAACCATGATGTATACTGCTAAAATTTGAAGATGAAGTGGAGCAAGTCTATGAACTGGTGGATATCTAGGAGAGAGTTGATGAATGTTGATCTACTGAGATTCCTTATGTCTCTCTCTCCCCCAAACCTGCTGGTTTGCATGTCCTCATGCAAACTCTCATTAGCACATAAAATTTCTGCAAGCTGAAAGTGGACTATGTGGAACTGGTGCATGTTGACTGAAGGAGAGAAATGAAGTATGCCAGAGCTGAGAGCTGCTGAAAATATCCTGCAAAAAGTACCCTCGAAAAAGATTTAAATTTCTGTATTGTTGGTACAAGAACCTACTGGTTTCTGTACCAGCAGTACCGGAACAAAAAAATCTAAAAGAAATTAAACCAATACTATTATTACGAGAGAAGAAATATACATTGATGTCATGCTTAAAAAAACGACCAAAAATTAAACCATATTCATGCTTGTAAATTTGGAAATTTAAAATATTACAAGCATAAAGGAAATTTCTAAATTACTTATTACATATGATTTCGTCAATCATTCACAGTTGTATGCTCAAGAAACCATGTGAATTATGATGGGGGATTTTTCCTCTCATCCTTGAACAGGAAAACATGAGGAGATAAGTGGTCTTTGATAAATGAGAAATTGATAGGAAACCAATCATCCCTGTTTGATTTTTCAGAGAATTTATGTCATTCAAGTGATATTGATAAAGTTCGCATTTGAGTTTACTAGACTCCTACACTTATGGGTCCTACCTCTAAGACAATGACATCCTGGGTATGAATGACGGGGTCTTAAGACCATCTTATAGACATTCTCAAATGTCAATTAGATGAGATTCATTATCCTTTTGTTCAACCATGCATGCTTCTTCTTAACGATTTACACAAATATATTGTTCATACAGACACATATAGATTAGGCATAATGAAAGACATCAAAATCAGAACCCATTGCCAGCAAGCCTGTTCAGTACTTTGATGGGGTAATTTTGACATCTAAGAAATATCCTTCCTAGGCAGAATGCCCCGTTGCCCACGAGCCTGTTCAGTACCCTGATGGGTTTGCCTAGTTATACCACAGGTCGATACCCGCTGCCAGCAGACCTGTTCAGTATCCCAACGGGTTAGCCTCTTACACCCATTTTCCATCAAAGGCTCTTGTCCCAATATTTACCCTTAAGATAAAATTTATAGATTGCTTTCGCATGGGTGAATGGGGGAGCATCTTTGAAAACCTTTTTATAGGATGGGATGGTATTGGGTTGGAAGATATTTTATAGATTGCCCATAAAAGATTGTTCGTATGAAAAATAGACTTATGTATCGAGATTAGTCGAAAGACATATCATGGTCAAACTTACTTAATGTGTGGTGGATGAGGCCATGAGAGAATGACCTAAAGGTGTCTCTAGTCCCCAAGTTCATCTTCTCCATATAAGATTGTGTTCCCTCACAAGTAGAAGTTTCATTCACTCTCCTACTACTATTTGATAAGAATGCTTGAATAACAAGTTCTGATATGAAACTAGGATGTACAAGTTACCTATGGGCATCATTATGCAGACCTTAAAGATTTTGTAAATCCCCATAATATTTTAAAGATTAGGCTTATGAGCAATTGTTATTATTATTATTCCGAAATCTACATGTAATAATAAGAAGAAATATCTTAAGTTGTTTTGGTTTTTGATGTTAGATCACCAAAAGTATCTTCATCTCATTTTATTTATTTGAAAAGAAACATGAAAAATGTTGCATTTATTTAGAACTAGGTTAACTAACATGCAATTTTTACTCTATCCTATCTAAGAACAAGAAATTAAATTTCACGTGTAAGAATATTTCCAATGTAACCATGTGCGTAACAGGTGTAGAAATACATTCATACTCGGGTTTGAAAGATAATCTTTAATGCATACCAGAAAACGAAGAACCAACCGCTTTGATGATGATGTGGAGAGTTGTTGAAGAAGAAAGTGGTGCTTCAATCTCGTTGTCGTTTGGAACCAATGTTCAAAGTAATCTTGATGTTCTTGGTTCACTTTCTCATTTAAACCACTATGCATGTCTCCCTCTATCATGCCACACAGATCATGTTCTTTTGGATGGTTTGTCTCTTGGATGCATACTGGATCTGGCAATATGCATGTCAAGAACTCCTCGATCTCAAGTTCTAGCAGTTTCTCTCCATTGAATGATTCTTCAATCTCCTCTACAGGTTGGAAAGGGTGATCAAAGGAGGCTTCTAGATCTTCTTGTGGATGTAGCTTATGGAAATCTTGTTTTTCTATCACTTATGGAGAGGCGGATAGGTTCTTGACTGATGTCAATATTTGTTCTTTTTGCGAGGCAGAGATTGATATCCTAGCTGTTGCTAGGATGGAGAGAGTTCTTCCAAACTCTTGATCATCTTTGAGTCTTGTTGTTGGTTTATGGGTCTTGTTTCACACATGGATTAGTGTAGAGGGGGGGTTCTTACAGTGCCCAAATTATTATTTTTTAAATCCCAAGGAAATCAAAAGAAGCAAACTAAAAGAAAATGTAAGAAAACCAATTATATACTTGAAGCGCCACCGTGCTACTAGGATCCTGTTGTCACCAAGTTATTTGTTCACACAAGTTAGCTTCTCTTCTCATATATATAAAAAAAATGGCTAATGCTAATAAAACACAAATTCTAACTACTAAAAGGAAGAGGACAGCCTAATTTTGGAGTAACCCCACTAAAGTGGATGTGTGGGCTCTTCCCTCATGTCTCATCGTCTTCTCTCTGCCCTTAGGTCATCCTTAAAATCACACCACACTTGCATGAAAATAAACACGCTTGCATGAAAAGAAACACACTTGCATGAAAGGAACAGTCAAGGCTTTGGAGAAATAAAAGCAACCTACCTATGCTCTAATCCCTTTAGCACCTCCCCGGCAACGGTGCCAAAATGTTGGGGTTAAATATATGCATTATTAATTCCCACATTTAATTATCAACCGGGGCTCGTAAGCTTTGAGGTGCAACCGCAGGAAACACGGGATTAAAGCCTAGTTTAGCCTAATCTAAAGTCGGCAAAACAATCTTCAAACCCACACTGCAACAAATTAACACTAAGGATTCATCACTGGGACACAAGAATAACTTAGTGCTATGAAGGCTTAGATCACACTCTTTCATGCACTCAGGGTGATGTTCGTGTGATTAATCGTGAGTAGCTTACTTAAGTTTTATGTCCTTCAATAATTATTTCCCATAGCGGATCCACACTTAAATGCAATAAAGGAAACAAGAAAACGAAAATGAAATTCATGATAGAAACTAACACCTTAGGAAGAATTCCAACGCGGGAAGGCCATATCTCACGAGTTAGACCTTTAATCTGTCTATTGGTGATTGAAACTATGTGAAATTAAAGTGCAAGGAATCCAAAGGTATGGGAAATAAAACCAAGTGCAGGAAATAGAAGGAGATTTGAACTATGAAAGAATTAAGTCAAAGCGAAAGCAAAACAATGCAAAACCAGACTAGATTAAAAAGGAAATCAAGACAATAGATGAAATCAAGCTTTAAATTCAGAGATTTTTCCTCAAGTGAGTACACCAAACGTAAAGAAATAAGAATGGGAAGATAATGGAGAGTAAAAAATAGTGAATATATACCTTATGAGAAACACTTAGTTAAGCGCGCAATGAATGAGGAAATTATGTTTGTTTGTGTTCTGCTCTTAAAGGGCTTGTGTAAATAATAATATCCTTTAAAACCATCAACTCTTTTAAAAACAGAAAACCATGATAAAGAGAGAAGATTGAAATGAAATGAAGAGTATTTTATCCCCCATGTATTTAAATGATTATTTTAAGAAGATGAATCTACACGGGAAATAATGATGTAAGCTGAATTAGCTCTGCAATCTGTCTCATATGAATTCAAATCTGGTTGGACACCATGATTTTCATAAGTTAAGTGTTTTATTAATGGGTGAGTGCATATGGAATGGAAGTGAAGTATCTTTATGATCAGTCAAGCATACAATTGGTTTCAATGAAGGGGCAATGATCTGATATAAGAGTTGAATGGGGATTGCAAGAGAAGAAATATGTTTTAGAATTGTTATGAATGAATAGAAACAATGCATACACTTGATGCATATGAATGAATGCTCTATTCTTAACTGTGTATAATCTCTACTTAACAGTGTTGGAAATGAGTTAATGAAGACAACTTGTAGGAAGCAATCCAACACATAATAAAAGGTGAATTCAATCTCCTAGAATAAAGGTTTGAGATTGGAAATGGAAATAAACAAGCGATGCAAAGTATGGTCGAAGAAATATAAGAATTATGTGTACAATCACAGGAACTATGAACTCTGAGTTTATCACCAATCCAATGCAAGAGACTAGATTTAAATCATAAAATGAAAATAACAATTGAACTAAATGTAAATTGCAAATGAAACATATGGATTGAAACAACACACTTAGAATCTAATCTATAAAAGAAAAATGAAAGAAGCAGGATGTTACCAGAATGAGGGGCCCTTCTCACACTAGTTAACCCTGCTTGAAGACAATTAGATCAAGCTGTAATAATGCACAGTGAATCAACCACGGTCAATTCTCCATTTTGATAAAATAACTTTTTTTTTACATGATAGTTAACTCCTTAAAGCTTCCTCACAAGAACAAGCCTCTTACTTACAAAAACTTCATGAAACTAATTGCTCCTTCTCATAGCCCTATGAGGCTTATTTATACATGAATAATCATTGAGGAGTAGATGGGACGGAATCCCAATGCTCAGATTCCAAATATTACATTTTTAGATAAAATCCTCAAAAATCTGGGTTTTATTGCAATTTGGGCATATTTGAGTTAGTCCCCCACCCATATATTCCAAACCAATTCTAATTTTGAAAAATGGCCCACGCAATACTCAATTTTCCATATTCTAGACAAAACCCATTTCATAGAATTTCTAGATCTGATGCCATCTGCACGGAAATTGAGGCACAAGTTGGCAGTTTGAGTTTTTCAATAATTTTAGTAGAATCATTCCCCCTGAGCTGGAGGTCCACACGTGCGAGCTGGGTGAATTTTGTCCCCCACGTCCGCATGAAAACATCATTCTGGACAAAACCCATGTACCCGATTTTCCTCTAGAAGCTTTCCAAAATTTCGAATTATTTCTAGTACCGGATTAGCACAGTTGGTATCGGATTAGAACAGTTGGTACCGGATTAGAACAATTAGTACTAGAATCTTGTAGCTAGGGTTTTAGTACCATATGAACACAGTCATGACTATGGGTACCAGACAATGACTAGGGTTTTAGTACCATATGAACACAGTCATGATGGAGCTGGTACCAGAATAGGCGTAATCTGGTACCGAATGAAGTTTGTACCAGAAGAGGCAAAGCGCTAGTACCGGATGAACGCAAAGGTAGTACCGGATCAATGCAAAGTATTGGATGACATGGAGTGTGGGTACTATATGACTGTACAACCTTCTGGTACTGGATGACTTGGAGTATCAGATGACTTGCAATGCGAGTACATGAACAAGAACAATACAGGTACCAGAACATGGACAATGCATATACTCGAACCTAAACAGTACAAAACATGCTACTTGGACATAGAAACATAGGATTAAACAATCATCGACAAAACTATTGTATAATCATCCGTTTAATCACTAAAAATATGGAAAATTGTGTATTAACCACATAGGATGAATAACAAGAGATAATGGAGGTTTATGGTGTAACTAGGGATATATTAGTGACAAAATGCGGGGATAAGGTGTAATGATAAGTGTATTTGTATGGCGGAAAATATGACAAAACTGGAGCTTAACACTATGCGAGCAAAATACTCGCATCTTTTTGAAGATTTTGGAAATCTTGTTGATGTTGTGTAAAAGTTGCACTCATGACAATGCAAAAATATGGGGAGGGGATTGTAATACCCCAAGGATGTGCCCCAATTATGTCTATGTATTGTAAACATGTTTTATAGGCTGGTGAGCCAAGTGTATATAAGCTGGCAGGCTTATGTGTTTCTTAGGCTGGAGAGCCTAGGAGTTAAAGGCCAGGAGCTTGTTTTTTGTATATGTAATTATGCAAATCATTAATATAATATATAAACATCCTTGTGTGTCGATCAACCACGAAGAAAGAGTGATGGGGGACTAAGCTTCCACATAATGGGTAAGGGAAAGGGGGTTGAAAGGTTGGAAGAGGGGCTAAGCTTGAGGGCTTAAGTCCTTGGGAATAATAATTTATTATTATTCCAAAGCGGTGTGAAAGGTATGCCTTTATCCTAATTCTTGGGAGAGGCAACACATGTAGCCCCAACGTGTGAAAAAGGGAACACATACTTGATGGAGTGCATGCAACTTCATGGGCGACATGTGTCAACCCAGGCACATGCAATTTAACCTAAGAATCGAGTCGTGATGGGGGTTCGTCCTCCATTCTTCCGTCCAATGTCTGAACCGTGTTACCTCTGTGATCGACCTCTGCTTAGTTTTCTTGTCACACATTCCTGATAACCAGAATCAGAATTCTACTGGTGTATTCCTGTGAATCCCGTGGCCTCTATACTCGACCTTTGTAATATTCACGTACGCATCTGAAAACCAAATTTGTGAGGTCATCTTGTGATATTTTCTTGAGAAGCTGACGTATCCTCAGTTTGTACCTGTTTTACCTCTGCGTTGGACCTCTGCATAACCATGCACATCTGAGTAACCAGTCGGGAGGGAAAGGCCGACCTGTGTGTCTTGTGAACCTAGGTTTATCCACACTGCAAATCCGAGTTTGTGCTTAACTGTTTGGGTTGTTGTCTTCATTGAGACTAGAGCATACCAACGGAGTTGGAGAAGCAGGTTGTTAGGCATGTGTGCAACACTCTCTCCAGGTGAGAGAGGTGGTTGTGGTTGAAGAAGCAGGTTGTCAGGCCTGTGAGTGACTCTCTCCAGGTGAGAGAGTGCACGAAGGAAGTGAGAACTCCTAGAAAGAGTCCTGTAGCTGCCACAGAGCTCGGAGAATTCTATTTCGACCTGTTGCTGAAGCCTAAGGCAAGGTAGGTTTAGCAGCCGAAGGACTGTCCGGGTGACAGTGAAGGTGTATACTCCTGCGGTGGGACAGGCATGTGGGGAATGAGAGTATGTGAGTATTGGGTGTTATTGGATAAATCCATAAGTGCGGACACAAATTGATCTCCCTAGATCCACCTGGATCTAGAACAAAGCAAGACAGAATATGACTCTTTCCCAAGATTCTAACCATTGAATTAAATAGGAGGCAAGAACAAAGAACATACCTTATGATCGCTTCCCTTGGTCTTTGTTGCTCCCGCTTCGCTCCAATGCTCTCGTACAGTCAAGACCAAAACAATACAAACCAAGTGGAGTGAACAAAGCACAATCTATTCAATAGTGAATCTATGTATATGATCAAGGAGTTATACAATAAAGTGAAAATAGCTTTATGGGAAAGAATCATATTACTCTATCATTTTAAATGTGAAAGAGAGATTACAACCATGGCCTTGATGTCGTAAGGTCCCTTCCAACTGTCCTTCGTTCCACACACACTTCTTGCTCCAAGGATTATGAGACCATAGATCTGATAGCTACTCACAATCTATCTTGACAAAGCAAATCTCAAAGCCACTCTAACCAAGCCAAAGCTAACAAGCTCAAGAACCAACAAAACCTAACCCAAGCTCATGAACCAACAAAGCTAACTCAAGCTAAATTTCTCCATGAGAACTCCTCTCCTTTTATAAGTTGAAGAGGATAAGGTGAGGAGGCTAGGATGATCCCACTAAATCATGAAAGCGAGTAAGATCCAAACCATTCAGATGCCACCTCACCATAGAAGTTTCTCCTTCTAGAAGATTCGAGAAAACACTCATTTTTCCCACGTGTCGACA
This sequence comes from Picea mariana, assembly GCA_032191745.1. Lineage (NCBI taxonomy): Eukaryota > Viridiplantae > Streptophyta > Pinopsida > Pinales > Pinaceae > Picea > Picea mariana. The sequence goes on from JASDQU010010737.1 coordinate 59,809, forward strand.
TTCTCGCACCCTAGCTATAGAGCAACCTGCGAACATCTCACACCCTAGCTATAGTGCAACCTGTGAGAATGGGTCATTCTCACACCCTGTCTATATCGCAACCTGCGAACTTCCTTTTTTATAAGGTTTTCACATAGGAAAATGCAACTTCTTTTCTCAGGAAAAGTTCTTCTCTCTTCTCTCTTTAGGAACTCAGGCCACTGACCCCTTTGAAGGCAACAGATAGGTTTACATCATTAACGATCATAGGGATGACGAAAATAATGTGTAACGGTGGGCATAAGTGGCTCCTGTGAGAGAATCCATCCTTATAAATTGTGTGTCTTCCTATTGACCTTGCCTAGCCTAGGATTCCCTTGCCTGGTGGAGCTTACTCCAAGCTTGGGGGTGACCTACTGCTGAGAGTGATGAGCAGCGTGGTCTAAGGCTGGGAGGTTCGTGGATGGTCTGGACGCACTTGGTGGTGTTATGATCCAGGTGGATATTGGTGGCCACCCACCTTTTCCAAATGGCTCAAAACAATTTTCTGGTCATTTTGGCAATTTACTATTTTTAGCAGGTTTTAACTTCCGGGGCCATTTTGAGGGTCCAAATAAAGGTTTCTTGAGATATAGGTTCTCAATGATAGTTGAAGGCTTTATTGAGCCACCAAAATGAATCTCCTCGACAATACCTTTCCAACGAGCTATCACACGCCTAAAACGGAGATCGTATGAAAAAGTTACGACCCCAGGAAGTTGATGTACTCACTTACCCAAACGGGGCCCACATGACTTTTGGCGCTTCATCTCCTAGGGTTAGGTTTTTGGATGTCTAAGACTTTTGGCATTCCCGTTTATTGTAAAAGGGCCTTCAGAGCCTCATTGTTACCATCTTCTTGCGAATGCGAGTAGCCGTCACATCTCTTCTCAGAGATAAGTTGCCACCATTCTAGCGAGT
>JASDQU010010737.1:76724-102333 GCA_032191745.1 Picea mariana
TTTCTAAATTTTTTTAGACAGACGATTTTTTGCAAACGACCCACGAGTTTTTGGCGATTTTTCCCTAAAAAATCACCAAAAAATCAGCCGATTTTTTCAGCGATTTTTTGGGAAAAAATCGTTTCCTTGAAAAAATCGCAATTTCTCGCGATTTTGCCCATTTTTAGCCAATTTTTACAACACTTGTACTACTAGTGTATTTTTTTAGTGTGCTTTTGTACTTGAGTTAGACAGTCACCATTCTATCTTGTGCATATGTGAGCTAACAGTCCTTTTATTCTTGGTATTCACAACAGTCAATCCATATCTTATCACACCATTGGTCCATGATCTCTATTTAAAGATCATGGAGAGTCTTTTGTCGATGACATTGGTATGACACCACATAATAAAGTTCTTTCTTGAGCACTAATACAGCTTTTCTATTGCTCTGTGGATGTTCCCCTCTTTGAGGATTCTAGCACGTAAATCTCGGTGTCTTGTTCTTTGATTTGTGTGAGTATTTCTCTGTGGTGCCCATCCCTGTGATTCCCAATAAAAGCTGTCAGATATTTCTGTGCTGTTGATTATTTTGTTCTGTTGTCAAGTGCATGGTGTACATTTGTAATAATGCAATGTGAATTTGCTTATATTTGATGAGTTTGTGTTCTTAAGCTTATATTGTCAATCGTGCTGAGTTTGTGGTAAGTTTATCTCCATTCCTTTGTCATTTTTTATGTAACACTTTCATTATAAGAAAAACATACCAGGTGGTAGGTTTACCATTTTGGCTCTGAGAAGAATAATAGTTAATTGGAAAATAGGAAATATGGGCTGTTTAGCATTTCTTGTGTGGAGATTTTTCAAACAGACTGGCTCTGATATAATCATATAAGTTCTCTAGAAGTTGAAATCTCAGTATATTTTTCATTTATATACATAAAAAAAACATATACACACCATATATACAGGAAAGTACCTCATCTTCTTGTTCCTGATCATTCAATTCAACCTGTGATTCAGACAGTTCAGGTTCATTGATGGCCAAAGAAAGTTTTTTCAATCGTTTTATAATAGAACATAAGTTTCCATTCTTGTCTTCCTCTTCTCTGCGAAAATTTGAGTTGTCACTGCTTCCAACTGCTGAGCAGTCCTGCATCGATACTTCAGTCTCTGATATAACGTCAATTTCTGTAGTATTCCTTGGTTTAGCTGCTTGCACCCTCTCAGAAACATCACATGACTTATGTTCATTAGAGAAGGCTGTGCATTGCCCTGAACTGGAAATGTCTGGGACAGCTTGATTGACTGCATCGGACCCCAAAGATCTAGCACCATTCTTTAAGTGAGTCAAGCAACCTTGATTTTTGACTCCATTATCTCTTGACAGCTTCTTTACAAGCCTTCCATGTGCTCCTTCTGGGTTTCCATTTATAAATTCGCTAAATAGTAGTGGTTCAGGCTTTGCCCCTTGAAAATTCTCATTCTCAGATTGTGAGCGGTCTTCTAAATCTGAAACTAAATCCTTTACCATAGAATTATCATTTCCTTCAGCTCTCTCAGACCTGGGAGAAGTGAGACTTTTGACCACCCATTCTCTAGTTACATCTACTTTATTTAGCTGCCTTTCCTTGTTGCCCTTTTTCATTCTGAATGTCAAACCTCAGCTACAACCTGTAATTGCCTTCCAATGTAAATAAGGAAAGATCGATACTCCAAACAGAAACTGCAAATACAATCCCTGGGGTGCTCACTGATTACCTGCTTGAAAAGTAGATTTGATTACATTGTCAATTGATTTAGAATGTTAGAAACTCTTGTATCAGCATTTTCTATCAAAATTATAATACATAGTACATACATGGTAAGGACACAGACCAAAATTTACTGCACCATGGACACAGACAGAAAAGAAAACAATATTTTGACATCTAATTCTGCAATCGTGAAAATCAACCCTTCAGCCCAAATGTATTCTCCAAAATAAATAAATGCTCTTTTTCCAAACAAGATAATATATTTGAATTGCTCGCTCTGAAAGTCGCCCAGTGAAATCCCTAAAGCTTGAAATGCAATGGATTTCAGGTCTCGTTGTTGGTACTTCTAACCGAACACAAACAGATGATATTTCAAACTCTCATTCTGGTGGCCAGTGCCACTCCCTTTTCAATCTGGTGAACATATGAACATTATTTTAAATGAAAATTTTCATAATATGTAGAGGAGGTGGTGCAGACTTTCCAAGTCAGGGTGACAACATGGGTACCTAATAAGCATGGAGTTATGTTTGAATCCTGAAGCTTTACAAGCTCAAAATGGGAAAGAAAAAGGTTAGAGAATTGAATTGGATGAGAACCAAGGCACAGATCTGAGGTCCATCAACGGCCAATTGACCTGCACAGGTGCAATGAATGCAGAAAAATAAAAAGCTTCTTTCAGACAGTAAACCTGTGTCTGTAGTGATAAGGATAATATCGAGAAGTAAGAGGCTACACCCCTGACACAGTTTGAAATTTAATTAACTAGAACAGTCAATGATCAATGTCTGTAAGTTTATTGCAATAGTCTTGGGTGACCAGCCTTCGCCCCTCGACAGTGAACGTAAAAAGAATGAAAATAAAAACAGAGAAAAACAGTGAGAAGAAAAATCCTTCATTCAGTCGGCTAAAAATTACGAAAACGAATGAAGCCTCGCTACCGATTTATTAAAAACTAGCTCGCTGGATTAATGTTACACAGGATGAACAGTTTTGGCACGAATGCCGTTTGTTCGATGGTTGGATAATCATATCGATCGGTGCAATTTTTTGAATTTTTTAAAACATGATTTTCCAATACAAAACCTAGGAAGATTGAATTGAATTGAGCAGTCACAACGAAGAAGACATAAGCAATGACTTACAAATCATTAACTTGAAGAAATATAATGGCGGCGGGGTTCGAAAGCTGAGCTCTCGATTGTTGCTGAAAACCAGAAGGCGATACCGTTGTCTGGTCAAAAGCCAAGACGAGCCGTCGGCAAAAGGGGATCAATGCCTTTAAATGCCCGAGCTTTATACTCATGTCATTGATCGATTCCCATGACAGAATATCTAACGTGGAAAAAGAATCTTTGTGGGGAAATTCAATGGGTTAGTTTGGGGTTTTTTTAGGATGAGGTAAAGGATATATTAAAAGGATAACGCATAATGTTTGTTGAGATCAATTAGATGCGGATGATATGTGACTCTACCCTTGTTGGATTTTTGATGTGGGGTGTTTGGATAGTGAGATCCCGCCCCAACTACAATATGACGGAATAATATAGTGCTGTAAAATCATGGAACTCCAATATGACGAAATAATATAGTGATATAAAATATTGATTTATTATTTTTTTACAATTTTTTTTTAATGAAAGATAGTTATTTATGATAATATAAGTTTTCAATGATGTGGTCGTGGGGTGTAGGGCAGTGGGTGATGGAATGTATTGTTAAGGCACTCTGCTTTATGAAGTCATCGATTTGAAACCTCGGCTTACCTTGTGTGTTGTGTGTGGGACAATGTAGGCATATCTAGAAGTGTTATAGTGGTAACAATCAAATAGCATGACCATGTGTCATAAAAAGAAAGTTTTTAATGACGTAGTATAAACGTTCTATGTTTTTTGCTTTTTTTGGTTACCTTTTTTCGACACGTTTTCTCCAAAATCCTATTAGAACTTCAGAAAGATGGATCGTTGATTTAAGTGGTTTAGATCACATATGTAGAGTGCCCTAGGGTTTTGAAGGGTGTTGAATTGATCTATGCCTTCAAAAACGTAATTTAAGTGATGTAAAATTGTGATTTCGCCAATAATTGTTTTGTCAGATTTCGGTGATAGTGATCGGCAAAAGCCAAACACGTAGAATTTTTAGACTACATTGTTTTTAATAAGTAATGAGTTATTCTCTAATTTGGATTTTTATTAGTTTATGTGTATAGATCTATTTAATCTGAAGGATTAAAAAAAAATAGGTGCAAATTTCTTGGTGCTCAAAAGATTTTGGGTTAAAATGGATTTATGTTGATTATTTTTATTATTTTTTTAAATGTTGGTCATTTTTACCTTCTTCATTATTAAATATTTTACATTTTCTTTTATATTTTATTTTATTAGTGTTACTTGTGCACATACTTCGAGATCTGTCCCACCCAACCTGTAAGAGCATCTTTTATGATGTTATTACTCAAAATATGATTGTTATCCCCATTTTGTGGTTCTCGAGGCCCTTAGGTTGCAGATATGGAGCATCGAGAGACCACATGACTAGCAGTATCCTTTTTGCACAAATGGAGACCCTTCTCACCACCACACAGGTCATGATTTTTTAGGATGTCGTCCACCACACTTGTTGGCTTCTGAAAAGCAATGGGCCTTGCTCCATGAGGTACAGGTCAGGTATTATGGTGAGTGTCATTTCAATATTTGAGGCATTTGAGTATGTTGTATCTTAGATTGCTTTAGATTTCATGACAGATGCTTGGACATTATTCCTTTTGCCCTGCTTCATCTTGGTGGTTGATATTGTGCCCTAGTAAGTGGTCTTCCTTGGGGATGGGTTTGCCACTAGGAACTCCCTTTAAGAGCCATCATACCATTCCCGACCATACTTAACATTTTCCATCACTATTTCCCCCCATTTCCTTATCTCTTGAGATTTTAGGGTGTATTGACCCAAGATGGGGTTGTCCCTCATTCTATGGGAAGAAGGGGTTGAAGGCCCAAAGGGATTGTTGTCGAGTAAAAGATAATATCCTATGTATAAACCTTCTAGATGCTTCGTCCAGATATCACCCAAGAAAGCAATGAAACGCTTATCTTTGAGAATAGGGGGGGCCACAAGTAATATGATTATGAATGCTTAAAAGGTTAGTTGGAGGATAGGAGGTCTCATCACGAGCTGGCCTATCATGTTCATGGATATCTAGTGGTATGACATTACCATCATCTGGTCACCAAGCTAGGGTAATGGATCTCAGTTGCATGGCTGAGAGAAAGGAGGTCTTATCATGAGCCAGCGTTCTCGTTTCCGCTAGGTATTTGTGGGTGACATTGTCATTATTTGGACACCACGCCAAGGCAGTGGCCTTCAACTTGTCCTTAAATTATGAAAGAAACAAAGAATGACAAAACAATGGGCTTGGAAAAAGTGCATTGCAAACGAAGGTACCACACACCCTCTACAAAGGCACCCATGAATGAGACACTACAACCCCTTGTATGTCATGAACCCCATGCCCATTGAGTCTTAACCCTTAACCACTTCACCCAATTTACATGGCTTAAAGAGGGATATGTTGGAAACTCTCATTGACCTAGGGCAAGATCTACCCAATAGGACACCTCGTCAACCCTCCCATATCCAAGCTTGACAAGTCACATAATGTCTTTGAGCACTTAATTGTTTGACAGGGGAATCTTTGATGCACATGCTTAGGTGGCTTATTTATTGACTTGATTTACTTATCATGATATTTTGACTTGAGATCCTTGGAGGGCGTGCTTATCTGTCTTTGCAGGACCTAGTTGGTGGACAGTTTTGGAAGAACAAGCCTAGATTGGGCTTCCTTAGGGCTGCAAGCCCACAAGTTGGATGTCATAGGTCCACATGTCGGATCACAGAGACAAAGTTTTAGAGACCTAGAAGAAGGTGTGGAAGACCGAGCCCAACCCTCACATGCCAAACGATTTTTCTAGGAGGGGAAAAACATCACATTTTTAGGCTTGACCTCATCCTTGGGTTAGGGTTTGGTGGTGAGACATGGACAAGTGGACGTCTTGGTGAAAGAAGGCTTTGATCATAAGGAAAAGGACGTGTATTGAACACAAGTGGCCTTTAGAGGCCTAGTCATGCTACTACAACTCCAACGACTTGGTCAAAGAGCTAAAACGTCCCCTAAAAGGGAGACGTCCCATCCATTTTAGGGTTTTATTTGTGCAAAAGTAAAATTAGATTGAATTTTTAAATATTATCTTTGTAAAGGGGCAAGATTAGGGTTGTTGATCCCCAGTCTTGTGGTTTACCCTAATATTATGTAGACAAACTATCTTAGTGACATTTTGTGTAAATAAGAGATCATAAGATCTCATTTGAATTATCATAACTCTCCCATTTGGAGAGGTCTTTGGCTGAAATTTTTGCTAGCTTTGGAGGATTCTCTCTCTTTTGCATCTTGTTATGGTTTATTCTTGCTATTCATGGTGAAAAGTGATGTGCTATGATTGGAGACTCTTTCTTATGCATGTGGATGGACTTAACTTGGAAGATTAGGGTTTAATCTAGCATTTTGTGGAATTGGTAAGGGAAAAATCTTCATTTATTGTCTTTTGTATTGCTCTTTCCATGATTATTGTTGGTTAGAATCCTTGGAGGAGTATAAGGGCATACACCCTCCTCAAGGTTTGTTTACTAGTTTAAGAAAGGTCTATTTTCATAAGATGCCTTAGAGAACTTCAAGACTATACACCCTCCAAGGTCATCTTGGTTTGTTTTGCAAACCCTAGGAAGTAAAAGGGCTTACACCCCTAGGGCTTTGTGGATCAAACATTTTAATCCAAGTTTCACTTCTCAAAGTCAAATATTTTTCAAGGTTGTGCCAAGAGAATTACAAGGGCATACACCCTCTTGGCGTTTCCTAGATTGACTTAACTACACTTTGTAATTACAAGGGCGTACACCCCCAAGTGCTTAGCCAAGCCATCTCTTTCATTGACTCCATAAACCCAATAGTAAGGCACTAATCAATTTTTCAAGTTTGCATTGGAGATATAAAATCTTTGCATTGAAGATATAAAATCTTTGCATTGGTAAATGTGACAATTTCACTTTTTGATGCTCTCTCACTTGGATTTTATGCTTGATGCTACAAGCATCCTTGCCTCCTTGAGGTGTCCCCTTTCTCCAAACAATCATTGTTTTTGTTAACAAACTAACCCTACATCCATAAGGCTGCACAAAACCTAACTCATCTAACCCTAATAACTCACAAACTAACCCTAGACTTAAGTTAAAGCTTTTCCCTCATAATCTACTTGATATAGCGCACTTTTTGGGCAAGTTTTGGGCAAGTTTCATTGGATAATTTTGTTGTTGTAATGCATTGTATGCAACAACCATAAGGCTGATAATTTTACTTCATAAATGTTTTATAACAACCTTGTTTGACTGCTCACGTTTCATACCATTTTGTGCAAGCTAGACTAGTCATTGTTGGTTCACCTATTGCATGTTTAAATGAACTTGTAGCCTCTATTATCATTATGTTAATGATAATTAATATTTTTTGATCGTTGCAAATTAGGGACAATAAGCTTAACTTGCTTGTCCACCTAACATACTATATGCAACCTTGGTTTTTCTTGTGTCTCGAGCAGGTACAATCACTTTTGCAGGTACCCAAAGGTTTGGTAGCTTTAAAACCTTCTTGAGAAGAGTCATCAAAGCCACTTTCCTCTTCCCCTATTGACCTTTAGGGGGGAATTTCTCTTCCTTCCTTTCCATCTGTCTCAATCCCCCCGGGGTCACCGAGATCGCCTCCCTAGAGTGACTTAGTCACCTTTAAGTGTGGGACCTATATCGAGGTGGCATTGGGTATAGTGTCCCTTAGTTGTCGCCACTTAGTGGTTGGGTCGGGATTTTCCCAACCTACAACTTGTGCGATAACAATGATGATAAACCCAAATGCACACATTGTACACCAAATATGAACATGGAGCATAAGTCCTAAAGAGATAACAAAAATGAGTTACACAATAATTTATTGTACATTAACAGAACCTCCTCCAAATAACCTTAGTGCATCTATGTATCCAAAACACATGTTTGTGTATATAATCCTGAGTATATATATATATATATATAGATACACACATATTTCCCATGTAGACCTAAAATATGGTCAACCTATTGTTTACATATAGTCTTACCCCATTTAACCTTCACATATACAATGCTCACATATATATCCCCATTATGGTCAATACATAGTACTCCATTCAAAATTATAGTGAATTGGATTCTAAAATTTGACCAGATATACTTTAATGTTACATCTTCCCAATCCTTCAAAGGAGTACTAAGCTAATCTTGTAGCAAAAGACCCTATTTCTAGCCAAAAATCCAATAAGAATCTAACAAAATATTGATGATTAGAGGTCCACCATGATCCAAGTTCTATACATGGTAGAATGATACCCCTATGGGTTTTGCCTGATTATGTAATATCCCCAATAGAACTAGGATGGGATATTATATTTGCTATCCAAATGTATTTCAACTGGTTATATGATTTTTGTCAAACAGATTACATTACTATTGTTTTGATGCCAAAAATGGGATTAATAGCTTTCCATGAACAGTTTGCAAGCATTCTTAGTAAAATACTTATGTCAAACATATTGTTTACATCTAATGAAATAGAGAGATAATGCAAACATCTTTATTATGGGTGGAATCAGATTAGAGATACAATAACAAGTTCATAAGGGTTGTTGTAGTAGCTACAAAACATCTCTAACATCATTTATTTGAATGCAAATATAACACAATAATATAGTGGTTGTTGTAGCAGTTAAAATACATTAACAAGACACACAATACTGAAAGGAAAACCTGGAATGATGCCTCTATTTACTACGATCTACTGAGAATTGCCCAATAACACCCCCAATATGTTGTCCGTCCACTCCTTGGCCCACAATTATGCACATAGGGCATTCGACCCTCCTCAAGATACCCACATGACCTGTATAGGGTCCCCAACGGCTAGAAAATGGTACCCACTGCCTACAAGAAGAGACCCACGACCTGTCAAAGGCTCCTATGGCCATCCTTTATCCTTATGGCCTTCAAAAAGAGAGGGATCAACCCTCCAAGTGAACCCTAGAGGCCCTCAAAAAAGGGTATCGAACCCGAAAGATCACATGCTACCTACAACCTGGATGAAAAAGGGAGATCATCCTCTTCACAACCCTCCAAATGCCACAAATCCCCCATAGACTCTCCAATCCTGCATAAAAGATGAATCAGTGTCCTCAAGGAAATCCTACAGTCCTCCTCTCAAGGCTGCAACGCTAAATAGAATCACCAAATGAAGCTCAACTGTAGATCTTGTATGGATCTACTCCTTTCTCTAGCTAGGGTGGGTATTTCACCACCGAAACTAAACCAATGATGGAAGGGTTTTGCTAAACCCTAACGAAACAATGGCTCCATGAGCACTCCAAATAAGAGATGAAATCATCATGAGGAAGGTGAAATGCTACTCTTCCTTTATACTTCTCCAAACCCCTTCTAGATCTTTCCTCTATTTGACCAAATCCACAAGAAGATTGAAACCACTTTATAACCCTTTTTAAACCCCCTTTATGCCAGAAAATTATTAATTGGCTTCTGAGACATTCCCAGATGCGGGAATTCCCTTTCTCATCATCCCAACCTTTAAATATTTTCATCTTGGTTCCAACGAGCTATTACATGAAGGTATCGCCTCAGGTAATATGATTCAAATAATACCTTTTTGTGTATTTAATTAAAGTATGCTAACCCAAAATTACGAAAATCGTCGGAATGCCATGGAACCAAGAGAAAATTGTACAAAAATGATCTTGATGATGGAATATGGTGAATGGACTATTCTGGGCCCAATATAACTCTGCCAAATTGCCTGAACTCACTAGTATCCTCATTTTACTCCTCTCGTCAAGCTAACATAAACAAGGGAATCCCAAAATGGGGATATTACAATCCTCCCTTCCCAAAGATTACTTATTCTCAAGAAATTCCATCATAACCTGATGCTCCATCGACTGAGCCAGGTTGAAACTGTTAATGATACCAGGGTCCCAAACCACCCTGGAAGATGTGAAGCATCCTCCGTTCAATGCAGAATCTGACAAGGTACGAATATAAGAGGCCTCCAAAAAATTGTTGCTAAGTAGAAATACTCGATATTGCCACAACTCGATCAACCCCTCAAAGAACTGCACTACTAGGGAACCAATCTCGTGGAAGCAAAAATTTGCTCTTACCTTCGTGTCAGCTACTGAGCTATCCAATCTTGAAATCCCGGGGTCCCAAGCTAATATCATAAAGGAACCACCATGTTGTCACTGTGCCACCATGATCATAGTTGTCCGACTGTCGTGCCCAATGTGCATCTTTATCTCTTAGAACTCCAAGTTGAGATACTTGTAGGGGATGAATCTACTACCAAGAGCAATATCCTGCACAGACATCCATGTGAAGTCATGGCCTACAGATCCACTACCATGCTCGATCTCGAATATTGAAAAAGGAAGTATGTCCCAACCATTGGAAATGACTATGAACTGCTCATGGACTCTAAACATGTCTCCATTGGATAGCTCTATCACATGTGATTCCCCATACTCCAAATACATCACCAAAAAGTGCATGAACAGGTCAATCGTTGCATACATACTATCTTCCCACTATGCCCTTAGTGAACCTGTGATGTTCTCCTTCTCTCACCTAAAAATAGTCAAAGGTTGCATCAATCATGTGGGAAGAGTGTGCTCCAACCTGCTCTGCTGCCAAGTCGTACTCTCCCCCATATTTCTCCCTACATCTCAGGCATGTCTGCATGATGTGAAACACTCTTTTTCCATAGCATTGATATGCAAGGTGCTAACATAAGAATCCCCCTGACTTCCCTTGATAAACCAAGAAATCATGAGCTCCGCAAACTAGATCAACTCATCATAATAGCAACCCTCCAAGCATCTAGTCCTATGCATCTCAAGAGTAGACTCGAGAAAGTGAAAACTAGCCATCTCGTTTGTATCAGCTACTGCAGTCTCAGGGTCCCAAGCTAATCTCTATGAGGAACCATCATGTTGATGTTGCACCCCTCTGGTCATAATTGTCTGATCATCATGCTCAAACTGCACTCTCATCTCCTGGACCCCCAAGCTAAGATCCATGAAAGGATGGGGCTCACTATCTTGGATCATGTCTCGCCCAGGCATCTTAATGAAGTTAAAGTTTGTCAACCCATGGATATGATCGATCTTGGGTATCGTGAGGGAAAATCGACCTTGAAATATAGAATAAAGCTCAATAACTCTTGTCACAATATCCCTGTAATGACAGAGACCAATCCTTGACATGACCCTGTCGATCAATCTCATCACCTGAAGCAGTCTTCAAGGATCCCACCACCAAATTGGAAGTCAACCACTCCCAATTCTTGTTGAAATATTTGTGAACCGACCTAACAAAGTCTGGATCTCTTCTTGTGCACTAATCGCATGGTCCAAATGAAAGGACTCTGTCATGACCACAATCCCACATGTCTCATCCAATTGACTCGAGTGAACCTCCCATGTCTTGTTGTATCTAATGAGGGCATCAAATAACAACAATTGATGTCTCTGCCACTACTTGGAAGACTAGAAAATGATTAGTGCATTGGTCAATCCTAAGGGCATGACCAATAAATCATAATGATTTATGGAAGCAGACTTGTGATTTTCCTGCTCAACAACCCTCATATGATGATATTCCAATCGAAGATCAATCTTCGAACTGCTCCATGGAACTCATCCTTGTGTGCTAATGGACTATTTGAATATTCACTCGAACTCCATGCTACTCCCATACCATCGCATGCCTCCCAATGTGTCCCCCATTGCGTTCCATTGTACTCCTCTGCATACCATTGCACACCACTGCATATCATTATGTATCTTGTATGTGTCATTGTATCAATCACTACACTAGTGTTAGTTGAACCTGTATCCCAAGTGGATGTGTCCTCATCTGTAATATATCTGTCTCCATACTCCATGGATGCATATACTTCCTTGTTGGTTGGTCCACAAGGTATATGCTCAATTGTCTCATCAATGGTCATAACTTGAGCCTTCAATGGGCTCTCCAAAAGAAGTTGCTCCTCCATCAAATAATAACTGCCACTCACATCCTCCTGCAATATGGCTATCATATATCATTGATTGTCTGATGTGGAGGATGAGAGATGTACCTAATTCAACTCCATATATAGTTTCTAAACCTGCATCTCTGATTCTTGAAGGGCCTTTTGCGTGTTCTTCAAGGAATCCTAGGTAATCTCAAGCTCCTTGTTAAGTCTGTCAACTTTCTCCTCCTTTCCTTTAAGTTCATCATGGTACGTCTCACTAAGCATGAGAAGATGATCTCTATCAGAAAGTAGGTGTAGGTAGTTAGACTTCATTACTACCACTTCTTCTCTAAGCACCTGAAAATCTGCAAGGGGTGGCTCTCCTCCAAAACTATCATGTGACCCTGAAGCTCTCCAACAACAATATACCACCAAAGTGTGCGTGCCATCAAAGTTTCTCATGGTTGTCACCATTTTCTCTTCACTTACCTTCAATTGCCTTGTCCAATGATGTGGCTCATGGTAGCAATCCTCCTCAATCAAATTTTCTATTTTGTATTTCTCCTCACACTTCTCAAAATGAGATTTTTCCTTTATAAATAACTCCTCAAAAGGGAGATCATCCTCCAAAGGTAACTCTTCCAATGCTAAGTCCTCATCATACTTAGGTGTACTCACACCCAAATAGTCATAAGTATCATAATATGTTGACGATGATCGGGAAGTTGTATCAAACACTGCTTCCCTATCATCCTCATTGCACACATCCCTATCATAAATAGGTGTATGCTGATCCAAAAGGTCCATCTATCTTTCATGTTCCTTCAAATTTTTCCCTTTGCTCTTAAAGGACTCCTCATTTGCTGCTAATTGGGGCTCATACCACTCAGGATGTTTGCTGGTGCAAAATTCTTTAAATGTCACATCTATGGAAAATTCCTTACCAAGCACCATATACTCCCTCAAACATTTTGCAAACTCCTCATCCCGTGCCCACTGATTTTCCAAATCTTGATCCCATTGATTTTCCATATGAATTTTCTTCTCACTGAATACCCTCTAGGATGGGAGGATACAATGCTCTAATACCACTGTAATATCCCTAATAGAACTAGGTTGGGATATTGTATTTGTTTTCCAAATGTATTGTTATTGGTTATATGGTTTTTGTCAAGCAGTTTACAATACCACTGTTTTGATGCCAAAAATGGGATTGATATCTTTCCATAAACAATTTGTATGCATTCTTAGTAAAATAGTTCCGTCAAACATATTGTTTACATCTAATGAAATAGAGAGATAACACATGCATCTTTATTATGGGTGGAATCAGTTCAAAGATACAATAACAAGTTGCTAAGGGTTGTTATAGCCGTTGCAAAACATCTCTAACAACATTTATTTGAATGCAAATCTAACTCAATAATCTAGTGGTTGTTGTAGCAACTACAGTACATTAACAAGACACACAATATTGAAATGAAAACCTGGAATGATGCCTCTATTTACTACAATTTGTTTAGAACTACCCAATAGCACCCCCAATCTGTTGTTCATTAAATCCTTGGCCCACAATTCTCCACACAGGGCATTCGACCCTCCTCAAGATACCCTCCTGGCCTGTATAGAATCCCCAATGGCTAGAAAATGGTACCCATGGCCTGCAGGAAGAGACCCATGGCCTTTCAAAGGCTCCTACGACCCTCCTTTATCCTTACGAGTACAAAAAGAGAGGGATTAGACCTCCAAGTGACCTCTAACGACCCTCCCAAAAGCGTATCTAACCCCACAGATCACACAATGCCTACAAACTGCAAGAAAAAGGGAGATCATTCTCTTCACAATCCTCCAAATGCCACAGAATCTCCAATTCTGCATAAAAGATGAATCGATCTCCTCAAGAAAACCCTATAATCCTCCTCTCAAGGCTGCAATGCTAAATAGAATCACCAAATAAATCTCAATTGTAGATCATGTATGGATCTCCTCCTTAGTCTAGCTAGGGTGGGTATTTCACCACCGAAACTAAACCAATGATGGAAGGATTTTGCTAAATCCTAATGAAACAATGGCTCCATGATCACTCCAAATAAGAGATCAAATCATCATGAGGAAGGTGAAACTATACCTTTCCTTTATACTTCTTTGAACCCCTTCTAGATCTTTCCTCTCTTTGACCAAATCCACATGAAGATTAAAACCACTTTATAACCCTTTCTAAACCCCCTTTTATGCTAGAAAGTGATTAATTGGCTTATGAGACATTCTCAGACGTTGAAAGTCCCTTTCTCATCATCCCAACCTTTAGATATTTTCGTCTCGGTTCCAACGAGCTATTACACAAAGATATCCCCTCATGTAATATGATCCAAATAATACCTTATGTCTATTTAATTAAAGTATGCTCACTAATAACCCAAAATTATGGAAATCGTTGAAATGCCACGAAACCAAGAGCAAATTGTGTGGAAATGATCCTAATGATGGAAGATGGTGAATGGACTAGCCTAGACCCAATATAACTCTACTAGATTGCCCAAACTCATTGTTATCCTCATTTTACTCCTCTAGTTAGGCTGACATAAACTCATAAGGTCACCTTTGATTGCAGAACAGGGGAATCCAAAAATGGGGACATTAAAGATTCTTAATCAACCCAAATCGATTTGATTAGAGTTCCATATCAATGGAAACTGTGACTTCCTTTATCATTGGATTCCAACAACTAAAGAGAAGGTTGCTACAAGATTATATGGATCCCCCTTGAAGTCCCATGCAATTCCATGGTCCCCCAAAAAAGTTATAATGAAATAATAAGATTACTTGTTTAAAGATGGGATTCAGGGGTCGTCGGCTCTGATACTAAATGTTATGATCTCAATACTCAAAATACAATGACAAACTAGAATACACACAATGTACACCAAATATGAATGTGGAGCATAGCTCCTAAAGAGATAATAAAGACGAGTTACATAATAAATCCTTATACGTTAAGAGAACATCCTCCAAATAACTCAATTACATCCATATATCCTAATCAAGCTCATGTTACAATAATTACTATATCGACCTATATATATACATGTTCATGGATATTTCCCATGTAAGCACATTACATGGTTGACTTGCCCTTTACATATATTTTTATCCCACATATATAACCTTTTCATATACATGTGTCCACATGTATACCCCAATTAGGGTCATCATAGAGAAAAGGGTTTCAGACGTGCAAAAATTTAAACGTCTCTTCATAGGTTTGTCATCCAACTACTCCATCTTGACTACCCCTTCCTTAGTGATCTATGTGATGAGGAAATGACTAAGTTGATGCATTTGTAGCTTTCCTAGGTCCTTTAGGTACTTTCTATCATACAACAACACCAAGTCTCCATGTGATAGGCATTCATGACATGCCTTCTATCGATGCTTTTGGACCATTAGATGATACAACACAAGGAACCAATCTTCCTCCATCTACACAAAATTGTTTAGTCATTATTAGAGTGTTGCATGTTGAAATCACACATGGTTACGAGATCATAGCATCACACCAAACTCACAAAAGGCAAAAGATATTATGTGTTAAAACCCTTGAAAGGGAAATATCCATGAAGTAAGGGAAAAGCTCAATTATTTATCAATTCAATCAATTATATGCAAAGAGTACCCAAGTCATTTTTATAGAGTAAATGCTTACATGCTAACTAGTTACTTATTTGCAAAGTCACTAAGCCACAACTCAACTAGTTATGCCTAAAATAGACAAATTCTCCAAGTTAAGATTACTTCAACTTGGTATTCATAAATACATTGTTAGATCAAGATAACTTAATTGAAGAAAGTCAATCTTATCTAAATAACTCCAATACTTTATTTTTGATCATTACAAAGTTATTTATTATGCATGTTTTATTATTAGAAGTGCATAAATAATTAAATAATGCACACATATGATTATGTCCCTCCATAAGATTGACTTGAAGTTGCAAGGAAGGAAGGAGGAATTACATGTTGTCCCTTCATAAAAACAACTTCCTTCACCCCTATAAAGGATTGAAGATGAAGGAACTTGGCTTTAGTGAGTGGCTTAGTAAAAATATATGCAACTTGATCTTCTAAACAACAAATTGTAAGTCAAGAACTAGATCGTGTATGAGTTGCTATATGTAGTGCATATGGACTTGAATGTGTTTAGTGCATTAGTGCTTAACTGGATTATAGGCAATGTGAATGACCTTCTAACTATCTTTTTTTTTGTAAATCAGAGTAGAACGTTATATTACTGTAGAAAATATGATACAAAATGGGGATCTTGATCTTCCTAAAGGAAACCAGAACAGGGGACCCTTACTGTTGGTGTTTAATAAAAATCCTAGAGGTAACTAGTTTGCCAAAATCGGAAACCAAACTAGATCTCCCTTTTTAAATTAAGAGGAGCACATCCAAAAAATAGAGATAACTAATTGTTCAACTGATACTACCAAAGTCTGCCACAATTTAAACTACACCCTACTACTTCCTGGGCATGATTGCCATTAAAGGAAAAATACATTATAGACAGAATACTAAAAGTCACTAGAGCACCTGGGAGTGGTCTTTCACCCCACCCGCTTGGCCTTTGTTGTCCTCCTTTGTGGAGACAGTTCTGGTTCTTCTAATCTGGGCCGGTCCTCCTTGGCCATCTGCAGGTGTTATGTCCATATGGTGGACGTATCTCAGGTACAGATGGAATTGCATAGACAACCGCTCTTGTTTACTTTTTCTGGTCCTTTTTAACCTCCACTAACAATTTGACAATAGTTCCCAACTCACTAATATGACGATGAATTTCATCCAGCATAATTTTAATCTCTCAGTGGTCTTCTTGGCATGCCTCCTCCCGATCAGAATTTACTTTCCCTATCAACATTTTGGTAAACCATGTCATCTCCATCATTCTATGGTAGAGGGCCTCCCTAGGATGGGTAGCCCCTAGATCTGTTATCCGGTCTACCTCCTACACAACGTCCCCCCACTCTTTATTGCTCTATTCCTCCTTGATTTCTTCCTCCCGTTTATTGATTGTTCCCTTCCCTTTCGGTGAGACCATCATATGGAACGTGTTCTCTGTCTCTCTTGCATCATGCTCAATTCTATTCAAGCGCCTTGAGCTTTCCGAAATATCCTTCCCCTGGGGGCTCCTCTTTCTCTGGGTATGTTTCAGTCGCTCCATGTCTCTATGCCTACCCGATTCTCTACTTTGCCCTTTCTCCCGGTGCCTCACTCTTTGTCTCTCCTTAACTAGCCTAATTTTGAGACTATAATGTTCACTACTAGCTGCCACCTTCTGGTTGCAACCTTGTCTGCATCTCTTCTTCTTATAACGTTCCCTATTCTGAGGGCTTGTACCTCCTACTAATTTTAGCCTAAGGTGGTAAGGCTGGGCATGCCATTATGTTGAGATCTCTTCCCCAGTCTTTGTTTCTATCCCTGCTTGCGTTGTATCCAGACGCTCTTGGTCTCGTACTTATCCTGGGGGCCGATGATCCTCCCTTGGTAATCACCATCTCCACACCCCTTAACTCGTTATGAGTTTCCAGCTTGCCACTTGGCCTCTCTCCCTTACTATCACCTCTACACTTGCGATTGTTCAGTACTTCCTTTCGTCTTCCCACTTGCTTCATGTCGTGTTCCCACATGATAACTAGGGGCCAGGTGTTGTGACTATCATATGCCTCATGGGTCCCATGCTGAGTCGAGGAGCCCCGCATCATCCTCGATGTGACCCTTGTCTATGAAGCTGCCACTGTGATCTCGTTCCACCAAGTGGATGCAGTCCGATCTGAGTTTCCCCCTTGGGATTCTAGACAAAACCTCGGCAAACTCATGTCCCTCCCTGTTTACCCCTTCACTGGCTAGCCTGTCCGCTAGCGCATTTGCCACCCTGTGAATCCATCTAAACTCTATCGTGTTTAGGGTTCTCAGGTGTTCCCTGATTTTGTGAAGGGAATGTGCAAGTCACCAATGCCTTTGCACCTTTCCCACCTTGTTTCCATATTGGATTTTCTTCATAATGTTGACAACCAGTGCCGAATCATCTTCCATAATGACATTCGCCATGCCCTCTCTACGTAGAATTTCCAGGCCAAGTTCCAGAGCTCCAAAATCCACCGCATTATTTGTGGAATTACCTATGCTCCCAACATACATGCATAAGATGGTCCCTCCACTGTCTCTTATTACCCCACCAGCTCTTGCCACCCCCAGATTGCCTTTCGTCTCCCCGTAAAAATTCAACTTAATGAAGCCTATCGGAGGAGGAACCCAGGTATTGACTCCTGTCTAGATCTATGGATCTCGGGCCACAAGTATGTTAAAGCTCCACTCTTTCAGATAAAACAAATCCAAAATGTGTAGGTCTTGGCTTGTGTTTTGGTTCTTGGAGTTGTTAAGGTTAAGGTTCTGTACTATCTCTCTTATTTGAGTTGCGATAATGTCCTTTATCCTCGAGACCGGTTGGCTTTCATTCTTAAATATTTGCCTGTTCCGTTCTTTCCAAATCGCCCATATTACCATCCTCGACGTTAGACCCCAACACAGGTTCACCAACTCATTATCGCTATACCTCTCCTTTGATTTTTTTATTGTGGCTCTAATATCCCCCTTACCCTATTTGATTGGCGGTAAATACAGGCCACCCAATCCCAAATCTCAACTGTATAGTTGCACTCATCTAGGAGATGATTCGTTGATTCTTCTTGGACCTCACATAGATGACATTGTGAGGGTCCAATGAATCCTCTTTTTGTTAGGTTCTTCCAGGTCAGTATTTTCTTGTGTAGGATTAACCATTCAGACATTTTAATCTTGGCCATTGTTCCCCCCCCCCAGATCCTCTCCCAGTGTGGTTCTAGGTTTTCTTGGTCCAGCCCTGCTATGTAGTGACGAGCCTCTTTTAGATTGAATTCCCCTCCATTTTCCCTTCCCTACCTTAAATGGTCCTCCTCTTTCGAGACCCCAATTTTCCTTTTACCCAATTCGTCCTCAATATCATTCATCATCGGGTCTCCCTAAGCTCTATTTTGTCCCAAATTATCCATCTAGCGTTCTCCTCCCTCTGTTTCCAGTACTGATGGACTTTCATTTTTCCTTGCTGAATCATCTCTTGTTTGATAACCTCTTTGTCCTAGTTTTCCATTCTAGGTTCCTATTGCCAAGCATCCTCCTAGAATCTCGTTGTTCTCCCATTCCTAATTTCCCAAAAGCTGTGACTCTGTATCCAATTTTTATTCCTCTAGGCAAGATTCCAGATGACTACCCCTTCCCTTGTGCCCATGAATCTGATCCTCTCCTGGGGGTTGACCTCTGGGGTGTATTTTCCATTCCACAGTTTAACCCATGGCACCGAGCTTTCCTTTACCCATCTCCACCACAATTTTTCTCTGTATGCCTCATTGGTGACCTGTGGGTATTATAATCTGAGGCCCCCTTTGTTCTTTGGTCTGCACACTTTGTCCCACGCCACTAGGGCCCATTTCTTTTTGTCCTCAGCTCCCCTCCATAGGAGGTCTCTGCGAATTTCTCTAATTTTTTGTAGGATGCCTTTTGGAGCAGGAAGCACCGACATAAGATACGTCATGATTGCTTGTAGGATCGATTCAGTGAGGATTAATCGTCCTACTAGGTTTAGAGTTCTTCTAGGTTGATGACTCCTTCCCACGTTATGTTCCGACATGCCCTGTCCGCAAGGTGCACCCCCAAGTACTTTGTTGAGAGTGTTTTCCGCTCAAACCCCATTATGTTGGCCAGGTTCCTTTGGATTGCAGGATTTGTGTTGAAGAAGTAGATCATGGATTTAGAGTGGTTTATTTCAGCCCCTGAGGCCTCTCCAAACTCTTCTAAAAAAAAATTGTACGCCTTTGCTTCATTGACCGTGGGGATTCCATGGAGCACGGTATCGTCCATGAACTCTTGGTGTGTTGAGGTTGGGCAGTCTTCGAATGGTTTTAGGCCTTTGATTTCGCCTTCAGTCGTTGTTGTCTTTATGCTCCTACTTAGACCTTCCATCATTAAAATGAACAGGAAAGGGGATAGAGGATCCCCTTGTCTTATACCCCTAGAAGGGTAGAATGGCTTGGCTGGAGCTCCATATACTAGAAGTGAGAAGCTCGTTGTAGAGACTAGGTTGATGATCCATTTAATCCAGTGCTGGTCAAAACCAAATGCTTCCATCGTTTTTGCCATATATTGCCAGCTTATTTTGTCATAAGCCTTTGCCAAGTCCAACTGGATTAACATCCCCACTTTCTTTTTACTTTTCAGGGTATGTATTATTTCATGGGCTTGTATGATGTTGTCCAGAATCTGCCTCCCCTCCACGAAGCCCGGCTATTCCTATGAGATTAGAGTTGGTAGAAGTGATTTCAATCTATTAGTTATTACTTTTGAGATTATCTTATACGCAACATTTCACAAGGCTATCATTTGATAGTGGTTTGGAGTTATGGCTTCATTTTCTTTTGGGATCAGAGTGATCATCGTGGCATTCAGGGCCTTCAAGATTGAGGCTAAGCGTTTGGAGTCCTCCACTATACCATAAATATCATGCCTAACCATGTCCCAATAAGATTTAAAAAATTCCACTCTGAAGCCATTTGGGCCTGGGGCCTTTCCATTTGGCATCTCTTGGATCACTTGGTCTACTTCTTCCTTTGTTATGGGTTTGCAAAGGTTGACATTGTGTTCCTTTGTTACCAACTTAGGGATGTGCCTTACTATCCTCTGGTTGGGTTATTTGGATATCCCTTGGAAGTGTTTGACCAGAGTGTTTTCAATGTTCTAGTGGGATTCTCTCTATATCCCATCCTGATCTCGGATCTTCAGAATTGTGTTATGAGATCTTCTCGCTATAGTGGATTTGTGGAAGAACTTGGTATTTCTCTCCCCTTTCTTAAGTCACCGAATTCAGGATTTTTGTCTCCACAGGGTCTCTTCTTGCTTACATCTTGCTTCCCAATCTTGGAGTAATTGGTTCTCCTCTTTTTTTCCTCTCCTTAGTGTAGCCTTCTTGGATGCATTGCTCGTGTAGATCTTCCATTCTTACCTCTATCAGATTTTTTTCTTGGTCTATGTTTCCAAAAACTTCTCTATTCCACTTCTTGAGTTTTTGCTTTATGTACTTGAGTTTTTTATGAAGTCTAAACATCTTTGTCCCTTGTTCCGAGATATCCTCTTGCCACCAAGCCTTGATGTTCTCCTTGAAGGTTGGGTGGTCGATCCATAATTTCTTGAATCTGAAAGGCCCGTTCTTTGGTGTTGTCTGAAAATTTACCTCCAATTGCACATGCCAATGGTATAAACCTCCCTGGGGGAGGATGCTACCTTCGAGTGCTAAACCCTGCAAAATTATTGATTCCGAGACTAGGAATTTGTCTAGCCTCATGGCCACCTGGTGGTGTGAATGTCTTTTGTTGTTCCAGGTAAACTGCCCATTACTAGTCTTGATATCCACTAACTCCATTTTTTCAATGAAGGCTGTGAATTCTTCCGCATCTCTGTCCAATCTCCGGTTGCCCCCTTTTTTCTCAACTAAGGTAGTTATAATGTTGAAGTCCCTAGCCAGAATCCAATGGATGTTACTGTTCCACTCCTTTAGATTTTCTAGGTCTAGGATCATTCTTCTTTTATCCTCCAATATATGGGGTCCATATACATTTGTACATATGACCTCCTTTGTGTTCGCTATCACTTGTATTTTTATAGATAATGTGTGCCTAGTGGCTTAAGCAGAGAGTAGATTCACTGATTGTGGGTTCCACAGGATGAGTATGCCTCTCGCTGTGTTTTGACTCTCTATAGTCAGAAACTTGTACTTATTCCAGTACTTCTTACTTATTATTTCCATTTTGTCTATATTACACTTTGTCTCTTGAATGAAGCATATATCTGGTTGTTCCATCTTCAGTCTATTTTTAAGGATTGATTGTTTTCTAGGACTATTAAGGCCCCTTATGTTCCAAGTAATAACCTTCATTTAAACATGTGGGGGGAGTTGGGAAAGAGATTTTTGATCTTACCTGAATTTATCAGGAGAGCTCTTAATTCCTGTAGGGCTACGCTGTTTGATTTCCTCCCTTTCTTTCATCTTGCCTGCTTTGGTGAGTGTTGTGGCTGACCTTCTCCTATTTTGATACCCAAGTTTCCTATTTCTCCATGCATGCGCTTGATTCCTCTGGTTTTTGCTTCCTCCCTCAGAAGGAATAGGTATTGGATACGATCCAATAGATGCATTGGTATATTGTCAACTCCTTGCTTTTTCCATTGTTCCATTATATTTGGGAGGTCTATCCCTTCCCTTTCCATGATATCTTTGAGGTCTGGGTCTTCTGTTCCAACCTTGCTTGGTGTCATTTCTGAGTCGTCATCGACCTCTTGCATTGGGGTATTTGTGTCTCCGACACCTTCTTCGACTGTGCTCTTGTTGTGCCCGTGATTTCCTTGAGAGTTTTGACTGTTTGTGGTCTTATTTGCTTCCTGTTCGTTTGTCTCCCTTTCCTTTTACCTTTTTTGTTCCTCCTCTTCCCCCTGTTTTGGATTTCCCCATCCTTCAAATCTATTCCTTGCTTCTGGGTTTCTCATTGTGGGGGGCTTGCCTTGTCTCTTATTTCCTCTGCCTTTGTAGTTTGGCCTAACAAACCCGTCATCATCCTATTGTTGTTTTGAGTTTTCCTGTTCCTATTTTTTGTTTAACGAGCATTCTCTTAGTAAGTGCCAGTGTTCATGACACCTTATAGATCGAAACATGATCTGCTCATAGTCTATGCTTTGGATCCATTCCTCATCCCTGAACTCTAGACCGATAGCCTCCGGTAGTGCCCCCGAGACATCCATCTCTATAGATATTCTCGCATAATATGTATACTTCCCTTTTAATGTTGCATCAGACGTCTTGACATATTTCCCCAGCTTGTTCCCTATGGCTTCAAAAGTGGACGATAGCCAGTAATCCAGTGGGAGAGAGTAAAACCTAAGCCAGACTAGGATGCTTTTAAAGGTCTCCCTTTCCGGGGAGAAGTTCAACAGTAAAAGCTTTGAGCTATGGAAGCTCAATATTGAGGACCTTCTTGTAGACAAAGAACAATGGATCATTGTGGATCCTGGTACACAGCCTATTGGTACGCAACCTACTGGCACAAAGTCGACTGGTACACAACCTACTAGTACACCACCTGCCGGTATGTCGAAGGACGATTGGGAGAAGTTGGACAAAAGAGCAAGAAGTATTATTCGACTCTGCCTAGAAGATTCAGTGTTGTTGAATGTCTCGGGAGAATCTACAGCCAAGGAAATATGGGATAAGTTATGGAATTTGTATCAATCAAAGTCCCTAGGAAACAAGTTGTTTCTTCGAAAGAAGTTGTATCATCTTAGGATGGAAGATGGAGATTCTGTGACAAAACATCTAAATGCCTTTAATACTCTGGTAAGTCAACTTGTCTTTGTTAATATTACGATTGCAGAAGAAGATAAGTGTGTTACTTTTTTATTTTCTTTGCCAGACTCTTGGGATAATCTGGTTGTAGCAATTGGTAGTACCACTCAATCTACATTGAACTATGAGGATGTAATTGCATCCTTGTTATCTGAAGAGATGAGGTGGAAAAGCATGGATGGTCATAGCACATATGCTTTATTTGTAAGAGGTCGTAGAATCCTGGTAAGTCTTCGGGGGGGAGATCTAAATCTATAGGTAGATCTAAGTCTCCAGGAAAATCTTTGAAGAAATGTTGGAAGTGTGGTAAAATAGGGCATTATAAGAAAGATTGCAAGTCTAAGAAGGTTGATAAATCAAATGGATCTAATAGTACCTCTTCCACAGAGGCGAAAACCTCTACTGAAGAAGGAGGTGATGTTTACCTGGCATATACAAGTACACATGCAGACCATGATGTATGGTTGATCGACTCAGGTGCGTCATACCATATGACTCCTCATAGGGAGTGGTTATGTGAATATGAAAAATACGATGGTGGTGATGTATTCCTAGGAGATGACTCGACAACCAAAATCATGGGATGTAGAAGGGTTAAGTTGCTGCTAAAAGATGGCAGGATTAGAACTCTCACTGGGGTTCTGCACATTCCAAAACTAGCCAAGAGCCTAATATCTGTAAGCAACTTGGATGATGCAGGAGTGGATACTGTATTGGGAAAGAGAACTTGCAAGATGGTACGAGGAGCAATGGTGTTGATTAGGGGAGTTCGGTGTGGAAATCCGTACAAGTTGTTGGGAAGCACTTATACTAATGAGTGTAACAGTTCTATTGTCCTTGAGCAAAGAAATAAATAAGACAAGACCAATATTATCCCTGGAAAGAAGACCATGCTGTGGCATCAAAGACTAGGGCATATTGGAGAAAAGGGCCTTCAAACACTACACAGTAAAGGTATGGTTGAAGGTATGTCTAATTGCACTGTGAAGTTTGATTTCTGTGAACATTGCATATATGGTAAACATAATCAAGTAAGATTCCCATCTAGTGCTACAAGAGCAAAGGGCATATTAGAGTTGATACACAGTGATGTGTATGGACATGTGCCTATTCCATCACTAGGTAAATCTGTGTATTATGTTTCATTCATAGATGATTTCTCAAGGAACACATAGATTTATTTTCTTAGGAATAAATCCGAGGTATTTGATAAATTTAAAGAGTTTAAGGCTCTGGTAGAAAATCAGACAGAGAAGAAAATAAAGATATTGATGACAGATAATGGTGGAGAATTCTGCGGAAATGAATTCGAAGAATTCTATAAGAAGTGTGGTATAGCAAAAGCAGAAGACTACTCCATACATACCTTAGCAGAATGGAGTTGCAGAAAGGATGAACAAGACACTGATGGAAAAATCAAGGAGAATGCTTAGTGGTGCCGAGTTAGGATAGGAATTGTGGGCAGAGGCAGTGGGTACAACATGTTACCTGGTCAATCGATCATCCTCATCAGCGCTGGATGATAAAACTCCACATGAGGTATGGACTGGTAAGAAACCCTCTATTGAACATCTCAGAGTGTTTGGTTGTGATGCTTATGTAGATGTTCCAAAGGAAAATAGGAGTAAGTTGGATAATAAAGTTGAAAAGTGTATCTTTATGGGTTATAAAGATGGTGTGAAGGGTTATAAGCTTTGGAACCCAGAAACTAAGAAGATTGTTTTCAGAGAGGTAAAAGATGTTTCCAAACATGAATTCCTACCAAGGCCAGAAGAACCTGAGAAAATAGAGATTGAATTGGATGATACAAAATCTGAATCATCTGAAGAAGATGAAGCAGAAGAAGAACAACCTCATACCCCAGTATTGAGGTGATCAATGAGGGAAAGAAGGAAACCATAAAGATATAGTCCACCTGATTTTCATTCTAATTTTGCTTGATTTATTACTGATGATGATCCCACAACTGTCAGGGAAGCAATGAATTCAGAGGATAGTAAACTATGGAAGAAGACCATGGTTGAAGCAATGGATGCCTT
Organism: Picea mariana; assembly: GCA_032191745.1. Taxonomy (NCBI): domain Eukaryota; kingdom Viridiplantae; phylum Streptophyta; class Pinopsida; order Pinales; family Pinaceae; genus Picea; species Picea mariana. The sequence continues at coordinate 102,126 of JASDQU010010737.1, forward strand.
GGATAAGAATGAGGCATGGGATATAGTTGAATTGTCAGCTGGAAGAAAATATGTTGGTAGAAAATGGTTGTTTAAGAAGAAGTTTAATGCAGAAGGAAAGGTGGAGAAATACAAAGCTTGGTTAGTAGCAAAAGGTTATTCCCAGGTAGATGGAATTGACTTTGGTGAGATTTTTTCTCATGTTGCTAAGTTAACTTCTATTATATTT
>JASDQU010010737.1:102559-142559 GCA_032191745.1 Picea mariana
GGAAATAACATGGATGTTATGAAGGAGGTGAAATCGTAGTTATCCTCCAAATTTTACATGAAGGATCTCGGTGCTGCTAACTTCATTCTAGGAATGGAGATTAAAAGAGATCGTGCAAACATGAAACTCTGGTTGAATCAGAGAAAATATGTTGAGACGATATTGCAGAGGTTTAATATGCATGGAAGTAAACCGATCAAGGCTCCTATTTCTATACGTGTAAAGTTATCTATAGATCAATGTCCCAAGACACAGGAAGAAGAGGAGGACATGTCCCATGTTCCTTATGCCACTGCAGTTGGAAGTTTGATGTATGCAATGGTCTGTACTAGATCGGACATTGCACATGCAGTGGGAGTTTTGAGCAGGTATATGTCAAAACCAGGGAAGGAGCATTGGACAATAGTAAAGAGGGTCTTCAGGTATCTTCATGTCACTACTAGTTATGGATTGTGATACCAAGGAAGACTGGGATTGGACAGAGTGGTGGACATACATGGATTTGTTGATGCAGACTGGGCTGTAGATCTAGATCACAGAAGATCTACAAGTGGGTATGTGTTTAACCTATTTGGAGGAGCAATCAGTTGGATGAGCAAAAGACGGGATGTAGTGGCACTCTCAACTACAGAAGCTGAATACATGGTAGCCACTCATGAAAGCAAGGAAGCAATATGGTTACAAAGATTGTGTTCAAGTATTGGGTTGGTACAACAAGTAGTGAGATTAGATTGTGACAGTCAGAGTGCAATCTTCCTAGCAAAGAACCCAGCTTATGATTCAAAGACAAAGCATATTGATATTCAATATCACTTTGTAAGAGACATGGTTGAAGAAAAGAAGGTGTTGCTAGAAAAGGTTGACACTTTGAAGAATGTTGCAGATTCATTGACAAAGTCTGCGAGCATAGAAAATTTCTCCTGGTGTAGAGTAACAATGGGCATTGTTGCCCTAGATTGTTGACTATATAATCATGTGAACCCCTATATGCAAAGAAAACAACAAGTGGGAGAATGTTGGGTATATGCTATATTCTTTGCATGTGTGTGTGTGTGGGCGCGTCAAATTCGACAACTATGTTTTTGCTATTTTAGCAGATTTTTCTATTTTTAGCGGCTTTCTAAAAATAATCCCAGATTAAGGGATTAGGGTTTTGGTAGCTACTAAATACCTAAAAAGATTGTATATATTGTATATTGAGTGGTGAAATTAATACAATAAAGAGTTGAAAGGTGTGGCACTATGTGTATGAGCCATTGATTAATTTATGTTTTTCTTAAGAATCTGTATGCATTGCTTTACTTCACAGGTTTAAAACTTACAGATCTATGGTCATCAATACTTCGTAGCTCTCGCTTTTGGAGGTTTCGGTGTTATTGCCACTCTACTCTCCCGAAGTAGGACTTCATCGAAGCACTGTACACGGGTCCCTCCACTAGTTGATTGAACGATTAAGAGGGGTTCTTAATACACTCCCCAGATCCATGACTCACATCAATTCATGACTCCGACGTTCGGGGAATTTGGTGTTATAACACCTCTGTTCTCTCAAAGTGAAACTTCGTTGAACTTACCTTGACATAGATCCAACGGCTAGGGGGACTCCCGAATACCCTCAGATCTGTGGCTCGCATTACTTCACGATTGGTAAATGGGTCAAGGTTTAATGGTGGGGTAGGTCTATCTGCCACTGTTAGGGAAAACACCAGACATTGGTCAACCTCATGGTTAACCGTAACAACAAGTTACCTTCAACTAGTTTGCAAATAGTAAGGTCGTAATACTCTGGAGCTCCGAACTTCCGAAGCCAGGAAGGCTTAGCTCCTTTCGGGCCTAGCGCAGGGTTCCCAGACCTTGGTTATATGGGTCCTCTGAAAATTCCCGTGGGCTACACGCTAATCCCTTAGCTGTGAATTGGTTAAGGACATGGGCATGAGCCCTCGATCACATAGGTGAAGGGTATGAAGGATGTGCCCTCCTTCCACTGATTTTGAACTTGGTATTCCCACGAAGGTAGATTCAAGAGGTTGACATGACTTAAGCATTCCAGTTAATCCTAGTCCGACTCTCTCGCAGACTCACATCCCATAAATCTCTAGCTGCTAAGCCGAGGTAAACAAAATACTATTCAAAAGCATGGGTTCATAGAGAGACATTACACATTTCTACCTTAATCATTCAATATAGAACTTAGTCATATAATCATTTCTATTTCAGTACACAGAATATGAAAATACTTATAAGAAACCAGGAATCGTGAAGCGACTACTGAAAGGGATGCATGTTTCCACTCAACTGTAGGAACAACCACTCCTGAATGGATTTACCGTTGGCCACCCTTGAGCTAGACCATGATGTTTTGAGAGAGACTATTTGTTCTTGCTCCGCGATAGTCAGGGACGAAAGTTACTCTTCTCCCCCCATAGGATCTTGGCAACCAATTTTCTCTGTACCAAGCAAGGAGGCTTGCAATGAGTACTTCCACAGTCACTCTCCAACCCTGTTTATCAGCTTGGACTAAAAACCTCGCCAACAACTTCTTGTGCCCAAAATGAGCTTATTTCTCAGTTTTCCCTCAAACCCGAGTGCTGCAAGTACTCTCCTCTCTTCTGGATATTTTTCTCTCGACTCTGCTTCCTCACAGATCTACCTCTGCCTCTGAATTACCTCTTTTCTTTCCTTCCTCAACAAGGTTGTGTGGGTTTCAATCCCGAGCTCGTGGTTAGGTATGGAAGTCTTGTAGATGGGTACTCCACCTCATCTCCTCATTAACTCTTGAGGAGGACTCTTCCAGCTACCAATATGACTAGTAATTCATTTACGGGTCAGAGGACCGTTCTGGGTCTGAGCCATTAAATCCAGTAAGGTACTTGTTTGGTGGGTAGTCATCTCAACCGTTTATAGTTCCCCTCACCATCTCTCTCATAACACCATGGTCTATCTTGGCAAGCCCCCACTTTCAGAAGTTATGCAACACAATCCATTTTCTATTAATAACATAAAATACATATCTTACCTTTTATAATAAAAGGTTCATCAAATCCAACATTCACAGATATTTAGTCTGCCACAGTGTTTCAGTAGGTTATAGTTATCTTTACAAACTGGGGGAAACATGGGTATTACACCCTACAAGTGATTTCGGCCAAGTATATCTTGAGGCTTATAAACCTATATGAATGCAATCGAGAATAAGTCATCTAGGGAGACTTTATCTTCTTCGAATGTCATAGAGTCCCATGGTGGTCATCTCCTTCAAAGAAGTGGTAATCCCATCCATCTTGAAGGTTCTATATATATCCTTAGTTTGGTACCTTTGGCCTCTTTCAAAGCCTTTTGGATGGAGAAAACAAATGTCCCCTTTATTGTTTTATAAATTGATTGGGTTTACTTTGGATATTTTTTTTATTGGGTTTAGCTAGAGATTTATCATCACAAGGAAAATGAAACAATCATCTAGTTTAATGTGAGATGACCATCTTTAAGGAAATTACAAGCCTAGTTCCAATTATCTCGGGGCCCTTTACTTAGGTTTCTTCATTATTAAGTTAGGAACCTCCAAGGACCAATTGGAAGTCATTATGTGTGTTCCATGGTTCATGGGAGGTGTTAACATATATGAAGCCATGGCATCCTAACTTCCACCCACATACCATGACACTATCCCTAGTTTTATTGGAGATTTTATTGCTAAATATACCTCTTGAATTTTGGATTCCCGAATCCCTAGATGATATTGATGATTCCATAAAATAATATATCCATATGAATGATGCCATAGGGATAAAAAAGCCACTACTTTTTCTTGCTTTCGTATCTTTTTGAACTTGAGAAAAAGACTTGCTAGACCAAATCATGTTGAGTTATGGTAACTATTTTTAACCTTAGGTGGTTGATTATGAGCATACATATTTATGGTATTAGGTTGGCTTTGAGCAAGGGAACTTAATGGCCTAATGACTAAATGCCTAAGGGATCAAGTAGGATAACATTGGTCTCCTTATTGGTGGAATAATACGACAAACATGATCAACAAGGTGGAGCTTGCTAAGCCTCTACCTAATCTTCCTAGTTCTGTTTCTCCTACTACTTCTAAGTCGTCTATTGTATCTCCCACTTATTCTATAATAAAACACAACACCCCTTCAAAGGAAGAGGGAAACCCCTCTAGGATATACCTACTCACTTTGTCTCTTTTGATGATGATGTGTAACATTCCTAACTCCCTGCTGGGAAATGGTACATCAAAATTTCAAAACCTGATACCATTAAATTTACCAAAATGTTCTACACATGAAAAGAGTTAAGTGGAATAATAACAACAAACAATAATACATGCATACATACATAATTTCAATAATAGAAATAAATACATCATTCAAAGTAAACAACATGTAATTATAATTACAATAGAGTGCAATTAACATAATTACAGACGTTATACAAAATATAATACTCATCAAATGGACACATATATATTGTGATAAAAACACCAACCGTGTTCATACCTTCTATGTTCCTCCTAGCCATAGAACACACTGCTCATAACTTTCAATAGTGTTTCACCCCTGATCTGGGGCTAATACTCCACAAGGGAAAAGGAAATCCTAAGCTAGGCTAAGGTCTCTCAGTTAACATCAATTCTCAGACTTAGGTTCCAACTCTAGCAAACAACCTACAGTCCCTCATCCCCCACATGCATGTCCCACCTCAGTAAGTGTGCCCCTTCTCTACTCAACAGTCCTTTGACTATCCCACTTCCCTTCTGGGGCTTCAACAACATGCCAGACAGGGAGTCTCAAAGCCCTGTAGTTGCAAATTAGCACCTTGGGAATTAATTCCCAACAGTTCTCTCACCTGGAGAGAATGCTCATGGGCCTAAAAACCCACTTTTTCAAACATGGGCCTGACAACCCACTTCTTCAACCATGGGCCTGACAACCCACTTCTTTGACCACGAGCCTGATAACCCGTTTCTTCCCATCACTGGATAGAAATAGATCCCACGTACAAGTATGGTTGTAGAGTCCACTTCCCCGGTATGGATGATGAAGGATGGCATACTTATTATGTGATTATGAATGAATGATCCCAACTACACTAAATCTCCCTCTTATATATGCATGTGCCTTTTATGACACATGGCACTCAAGGAACCCCCTTGTCGCCACTTTAGAAACTTAGGATATATTCATATTCATACTTTGGCTTTAAGGAATATTAATATAATAGTCCATTGGGCTTAAGCCTCCTTATCTTATCCCTTTCCTAGAATCTTATCCCCCCTTTCCATTTTTAATGGAGTTTATCCCCCCCCATCTCTCTTGTTGGGTCAGTTGGAAGCAATGATGTACTTTATTAATAATATGAGTGTTTACATATTACAATAATAGGCTCACTGCCCTTTAGAATCTAGGCTCTCTAGCCTAATAATCACACAGGCACTTTGGCCTATAATATCCTAGCTCACCAACCTATAAAATATTTGTACAATTACAATCGGGGATCAACCTAGGGTATTACATTCCCCTCCTCCATATATATGCACTGTCCTCAGTGCATTATATACTTGTACATTCAAAATTCTTCAAAAAGATTCATGCCTTTTTTATTGAAGTTTCTTATCTTCTTGGTGCTCTTCTTTTCAAGCACCAGAGTTATATATTCATACTTTAACTAGAATTCATTTGCTCTAGTTTATAGAGATGCTTCAGGAAATTGTTTTTCTCACTGTGGCATTCTTGGGCTGCCTCCTCCTTGCTTCACTCACCCTTCAAGGCTCAAGCTATTGAAATATTGTAACTACAAAGAGTATTCTATTTATTTATTGAGTCATTATTCATTAGATCAATCCCCTTTTGTGGATTGATCATGTCGGGCATTGTACTTAACCAAATCCCCTTTTGCAGATTGGTCAAACCCTAATTGTATTATGCAAATTAAGAAGTCGGCCCCTAGGCCTAATTAAAGTGGTTTTAACCACTAGGAAGACAAGTCAACACTGCCCCAGTGAAGAGACACCTTTCCAACACCTGCTAGTTTGTATAAATAAAGGAAGCCAACGCCTCATTTGATCACTCACTTATTCGCTCACTCAGTACGCAAGTTTGGTAGCTATAGTTGGGAGAAGAAGGAAGAGAGAGGCACATTTCTCAATGGAGGATATTCTCTAGTGTTTGGTTTATTGTCTTGGCATTGTATTGGCTATCTATATTAAGGAAGTTTTTGCTGGGTTTTCTCCCCCATGAGGGTTTCCGAGGACAAATGTTGTGTATCTTTTGATTGTGTTTCTCTCAGTGATCCTACCTATACTATTGTTATCTATTAAATTGAAAAGAAACCTAATAATAGCTCCAAACTTGACATGGTATCAGAGCTAAGTTGAAGAGAGCATCTTTCACTGGATAAAGAAAAACATCATTGTTGCAGTACAAGAAAATTAGGGCTTTCTATTGAAGAGGAATTTCAGCCTAAAAATCATCTAGAAAAGTGTGCCCTAGCCTAGGGAACTCTTTGGCACCTTCAACACACTTTTCTAGTGGATAGAACTCCCAGAAAGCGAAACCCTAGTTTTCACTGGTACCAGAAAACCAGAAGTACCAGAAAACTAGGAAACCAGATCCAGTACCAGAAGTACCAGTCTAGAATTCTGTTGGTCAAGTTTGAAGGGGTGAAATTTGGATTTTCATAAATCTGACTGCACCAGCTTACTCGCCTCACCTCAACACATCTAGCCCCTGGATCAAATTTTCAAAATTTGAAGTTTGAAAATTTAGGGTTTCCTCATAAAACCCTAAGTTGCAGTTGCAGTTTTAGTATTAGCTACAATACCAATTGTAGTCACCCTTGAAGTTTTTAAGAGTTGGTAATTATTATCGTTGCTACCGGATGGTGCCACTACTTGCAAATACTATCAGAGGTATGTATTCACATATGTTTAAACTGTTAAGCTTTAAAGGGTATTTTCAGGAGAAGGGATCTCTTACCATAGATCTAGAAGGATCTCAACATCCAACACATTCAAAGGAATAATGCAACCTAGGTTTGATTATTCTGACATGCATCTATTTGATATGACAATATTTTGATCTAGGTTGCATGTTGAAGCTATGACCATCATACTAACCTTTGGTCAAAATTAAAGTCAAAGTATTATATGGATTAAAGTTGAGATCATAGAGTTTATTCTCTAACCCAAGTTTATGTCAAGATAAGATATTGTCTTAGTACAAAAGATAGGTTGAAGAAAGCACTTGTCATCTTGAGTGAAGGAGAATTGGAAGAAAATCAACACACTCATTCTTGAGGAGAAGACTTCAGGTTCGAGGTTTGATTAATTAAGTTGATAAGATTCAAATTTGCAAATGACAAAGTTGATAACTACTCCATTACAAGTAAACACTATAGTGGAGGTAGCAGTCTTTGAAAAGTATTATACTTGGTAGCATGTGAGCATATCAAGGTAAATGCTTAATGTAATCATTTACCAGATACAATTAACATCTCCTCTAGGATAAACTTCTTGTGTTGATTCCAGGTTACCATGGAGGAATGTTTGATCACAACATTATAAGAGTGTTGACCTCATTTCGTATTGTATTTCTTACTTTTGATCTTTTTTTCAGATAGGTCACAAGTGATAGCTCTAAAGGAGCTACTGTGACAATTGTTCGTGCTATTGTTTTATTTACTATTTTCAAAAGAATATTATTCTTGCTTGTTGTTTTGTTGACCTTGTCTCAGGTCACATGTGATAACCCTAAGGAAGCTATAGTGAAGGTTACAGAAGGCAACAGATTAGACGAGACATGAAGCAGGCTATGTACATGACCACATACATTCATGTACCAAAGAAGAAGAATAAGCTATCTTTTGAGATCCAGAGTATCTCATATGGAGATTGATTGTAAGGAGTAGAAGGCTCAAAAGATGATCGAACATTAGAACAAGAACTCACAGTAGACTTGTTCAAAGGATAATGAAGCCACCTTAATGGGAATCATAAATTGTTTGAAGTTTGACTCAACTTTTCATATTTAGACTTGGTATTCAACACCAAGTATACCTTGTAAGAGATGATAAAGTCCTTGTAGACTCAAAATAAATCAAGAGTAAGCATGATCTCAAAAATGATCAAATGAAGATACATCTTTCAGGACTAGGAGATAGATGCCATGAGAAGACTAGATCATAGATTCATAAACTTTTAGGAGACATGAAATCTCCTGGGAAGATTCCCTTGTTTTAGTGACAGAGAAGGAAGCCAGTCAAAAGGACTAGGATATGGATTCTTCCATGAGACTAGAAGAGAAGTCAATATTGACTTCCAAGATTGATTTAAATAGATCAAGCATGTTGCATATATACAAAGCCTGATGTGTGTCCAGAGGATTCTCCCAGCAAGAGGGAGAATACTATGATGAGACACTTACTCCAGTAATTGAAGAAATAGTTCTAGTATTCATGAAAACAACCAGAACAACCATAATTCATATATAGTATGAGATGCAGGGGGAGTAATCCTCATATTTAAAATTGAATGGCAATTTGTGTAGTACATTAGTTGGGTCATGGAGACATGACTACAATAAAATATAGAGTTACCTCCATAAAAGAAGAAGAGCTACCTTCAATATCAGTTATTGAGCCACTCTCAGTTTTAGATGAAGTTGCTTCCGTAATGAAGTAGAGGAGTTACTTTTAGATTTTAGTAGCCATAGTGAGGATGAAGCAGTCATTCCCAACCTCAGAGCAGCTGCAGGTGCAGAGTCTTAGTTCCAGAAAGAACAGTTGCAGAAAGAGGAGAGTACATACTCTCTAGCAGTGAGACAGATAATGCTTTGCATAAAACACATAGAGCTAGCATATGATTGTGTAGATTGAGTTGCAACTGAGCAAGTGTACCAGATTGGTACAGTGTAATGTGAAAATTTGGTTTGAAGTTGAAGATAGAAAGACTCAGGTCTGTAGGTTGAAGAAGGATATGTATAGGTTGAAGCAAGCTCCTAGATCTTGATACGACAGAATTGACAGTTTCCCGAAGAGCTTGGTCCTTACCAAGAGTAAAGTTGGTTCTAACCTTTATCTCAAGGTTATGAATGATGAGCCAATGATGTTACTACTATATGTAGATGATGTATTCTTGACAAGATGAAGAAAAGCTCATCACAAATTACAGAAGAAGCTCACTACAGAGTTTGATGAAAGACCTAATGCTTTATCTCTTAGGACTTGAAGTTTGGCAGAGCTCAGAGAAGATCTTCCTTAACCAAGGGAAGTATGCAGTTGAAATACTGAAGAGATTTGATATGTTGAAGTGAAAATCCATGAATACACCCATGGAAACAAATTTGAAGCTCCTGGTTGATACTTCATCATAACTGATTGATCCTACGCTATACAGACAGATCATTGGATCGTTGATGTATCTGACGAACACCAGGCCAGATATATGTTTTGATGTGAACACCTTGAGTCGATTTATGGTAGAGCCCAGACGTGTTCACCTGGTTGCTGCAAAACATTTGATGAGGTACCTTAAGGGTACATTAGATTGTGGTCTCAGTTATAGTGGAGATCATGACTTCATACTGAGTGGTTATACTGATTTAGATTGGGATGGAAGTGTCTCCGACAGAAAGAGCACTTCGGGATGTTTTTTTAGTATGGGGTTAGCCATGATCTCATGGCAGAGTAGGAAGCAATCAAGCATTTCTCTTAGCATGGCAGAAGCATAATACATTGCTGCATGTTCCGCCAATTGTGAAGCCATATGGCTTCGGATGTTGTTGACAGATCTATTTGATGTGAAGATGGAAGCCACCACGAACCTATGTGATAACCAAAGTTGTATGAAAATGATGTGTTCCATGATGAGTCAAATCACATAGAGATCCAATATGACTTCATTCATGATATGATGCAGAGGGGAGCTTTAAAGCTCCAATATGTTGGCATATATGAGCAGGTTGTAGATCGAGCCTCTGTCTCATGTAAAGTTTAAATACTTTTGAGACAAGTTTGGTATAGTCTGAAAGGACCTCCCTCTAAAGGGGGAGTAGTGTTGATGATACTATGGTATCCTTACCAATAATGGATAGTTTAGTTAGGATTTTACACCCTAGGGTACTGATCATTCCTCGACAGATCCCAAAGGTCTGTAAGGATAGCTTGTCAGAGTACTCATGCATGTATATCCTAGCTTTGGTCAGTAGTGGTAGCTCTGTTAGGATTTTATATCCTAGGGAATATTTTGATTCCTGGGCAGATCCTTTGGATCTAACAGAGTACTACATGATGTTGTTGAAGCTGACCTAGTGCTGAATGTTTCCAGCTTCATGTTGATGTTGTTGATGCTAGCCTAGTGTTGAATATTTCTAACTTCGTGTTGATGTTGTTGATGCCAGCCTAGAGCTGAAGATTTCTAGCTTCATGCTGATGTTGTTGATGCTAGCCTCATGCTGAATATTTCCAGCTTCGTGTTGATGTTGTTGATACCAGCCTCGTGCTGAAGATTTCCAGCTTCGTGCTGATGTTGTTGATGCCAGCCTCATGCTGAAGATTTCTAGCTTCGTGCTGATGTTGTTGTGATGCCAGCCTCGTGCTGCAGATTTCCAGCTTCGTGCTAATGTTGTTGAGATGCCAACTTTGTGTTGATGTTGTTGAGATACCATCTTCGTGCTGAAGATTTCCAGGCTAGTGATGATATTGATGATGCTCTAGCCTTATTGCTGTGATACTGTTGTTGTTGATGTTGTATCAACCTTGTGATATTATTGATGATGATGATGTATTAGTGTAATACTAATCCATGTTGATAATGATGATGCCACTTCAGCTTCTTGGTGAAGAATATGATGATGATGATGTTATTTCAGCTTTAATGTTGAAGATGATGATATTGCTTTAGCCTCATGCTAAAGAAGATAATAATGTTACTTTAGCCTCACACTAAAGAAGATGATGATGTTACTTTAGCCTCATGCTGATGAGGGTGATGATGCTACTCCAGCTCCATGCCCTGAACGATGATGATGGGAAAAACTTTCGATGATTTATAGATATGCCAGTGAGTGTTCTAAATGTTGTTGATGTTGTTTCCCTCTCTCTCTCCCGATGATGTTGTAGAATACCCTTCTTGTTAAGGGGGAGTGTTGAAATATTGTAACTACAAAGAGTATTCTATTTATTTATTGAGTCATTATTCATTAGATCAATCCCCTTTTGTGGATTGATCATGTCAGGAATTGTAATTGACCAAATCCCCTTTTGTGGATTGGTCAAACCCTAACTGTATTATGAAAATTAAGAAGTCGGCCCCTGGGCCTAATTAAAGTGGTTTTAACCACTAAGAAGACAAGTCGACACTGCCCAGTGAAGAGACACCTTTCCAACACCTGCCAGTTTGTGTAAATAAAGGAAGCCAATGCCTCATTTGATCACTCACTTATTCGCTCACTGAGTGCGCAAGTTTGGTAGCTGCAGTTGGGAGAAGAAGGAAGAGAGAGGCACATTGCTCAGTGGAGGATATTCTCTAGTATTTGGTTTATTGTCTTGGCATTGTATTGGCTATCTATATTAAGGAAGTTTTTGTTGGGTTTTCTCCTCCATGAGGGTTTCCCAGGATAAATGTTGTGTATCTTGTGATTGTGTTTCTCTCAGTGATCTTACCTATTCTATTGTTATCTAGTAAATTGAAAAGAAACCTATTCATAGACAAAAGCTTGACACAAGCATCCTTTCACTATTACACAGTCCTTTAGTGATCCATCTTGCCAAGAATTTCACACACAAGGAGAGCGCCAACTCATTACCAGACCCCCACTAAGGATATGCAATTTAAGGCTCCAATGTCCCAATCGTAGCCATTTTTCCCAAGCATCCCATCTTTAATAACCGTCATCTCATCTGTATCACAGACATACAATCATCATGAGACAATATCATATCAATTTCATAAGGAAATTCAAAGTTTCTTCCTGTATGAGATTCCATCTCATAATTTGTTGGTTTTTGAAATAGTAGGATGCAGTCTTTCTTATGGATTTCAACAACACCACATTGAAGACCACTTTTTGTTGCAATATTTTCATCTTGCATTTAGCCAAGCAATTTATTAGTATTTCACGTACCATATAATTCTATTGTCATATTTTCAAGGATCACAAACTGATTTTCAGAATTGTCTACACTTAACAATTCAATCATACATATCAAACCATTTATTAAGTATAATGAAATTATCATTCTCTACATAGCAATTTCTAGCCATTAGGATTTTCATTATTTCAACATCATTATTTTTATTACTCTATTCTCTGAACATAAATTTCCTTTAGTCAATGCTCATTTGACTACTTTAGTTTGCAACTTGCTTGCTGCAATGTCTAACAACCCCTGAAATGTTCTCAACTCCATGAGTTAGTGATAATTGTAACATTTCAATTGTTAGCATACTCATTTCCATTAAATAACATATATGCATGCATTAAAAAAATTGCATTTAACAAATGCGTTCAAGCCTAACAATTTTATCATGTATAAGTACAACTCTACCACTTACACACTTTCATGATTTATTCATGCCTATTGTTCAATGCACTCTTGTATTTGCTTCAGAATGGTCTATATCTAAGTCATGTATCTCACCATTGGTAATGGAAAAGTTTGGCCAATGCCTCAACACATTCTCCATACACTTCTATTGTTTTCTCAACTATTTGGATGCCTTCCTTTTCGACCCAAACACTACACCAAGAATATAATTAAGTGGTGTTTATTAGTGTTAAGAAAAAGGTTGTAGTACAAAAATTATTTAGATGTAAGAAGTTCATTGGATATTTATGTGGCACATAGCCTTTCCATAACCAACCATGCCATGGTCTCATACATGACTAGATTTGTTGACATTTATTCCTATAACATGGTCATACCCTTTTATTGCTTTGGTTATTAGCTCATAACCAATATACATGACATTCTACTATGTCATTTGTATGCATTCAAAATCCAAGCAACTTTTATAATTATTACAGGCCTCCATCCTTTACCACACCTAGTGGTATTTTATTTCCATTAATGCATTCAAATTATGCGATAATGTAATTTTATATAATAAATTTTGGATGGGGAAATTCTTACCTAAATTCCCCTTCAACAATTGTGCAATATAAATACATAAACTTTATACCTACATAGCTGCCATTAAATAAATTCAATGCTACCTAGCTAGTTTTTATTAGTAGGAGCTTCCTTCATATAGATATTTTCCATATGTAGAAACCTTATCAATAACACTTCCATCCATGCAACAATTATTTCTTTCCTAGCACAAAAACCATCATTAGCAGCTTCCATAAACGTATATACAACAATAGACTACTTATAGTCATCATAATGTTATATATATATTAACAAATCTACATTCATTACAACATAACTATATGCACTAATACTACATCAATAACATGCTCATAAATGCATATGCATTCCATTTTCCTGTGCTATGTATGACTATCCAACAAGCCATAACATAATTGCTGCTAGAATAATTGCAGGAACCTCTTTCTTCATGTACCATTTTCTTTGTTGTTCTTAGCTATCTCAAGTCTTATTGAGTTCTTGTATCCTTTTGTAATCTTTCCGAAATCATTGTACATGCTTGGTTTAGTCCTAAGTACTTTTCCATCCCAATCACTCTTGGCTACTTTTACATTTCCATCCAAATACTAGGTTGATTTGAATATTCAACATTCCACTATTACCCAGATCCCTCCGATCCAACTCATACATGACTAACTTACATTCCAACCATGTGCTCTAATTAACTTTGGATATTTAACACCAATTTCTTTACTGGACTAAACTGATTCAACCTTTCCTTGACTAAACACATCAGGTCTTGTAATTGTTTGAACCATTACTTTTTCCTTTCCTGACCCATCGAGTTTCAACTTGACTTGCATAGTCGATTTCCAACATACCATAATGATGCACATATGTCTCCTTCTCCAGTTGCATAGAATTAACTAGAAGTAATTAACATTTCTTTTAATTGTCATCATAATTTTCAATGATTCTTCCAACCCCTGGAATTCACCCATGGTTCTTTTCCTTTTAAGATGAATTATTTTTAGGTACCATCTCTTTTTCTTTTTTTTTTAAAATAAAAAAGGGGGGAGCCTGCTATATTATATTATCAAAAGACTGTATCAGAATGTACATAGTCAAGAGTCTGAGTCATCCAAAATGCTGCCGGAAATCGGAAACCAGCATAGATACAAAGAAAAAACAACTATAAACTATTGGCACCTGTCCTGCCCGGAGGAAACCAGGATAGGTACCCAAAGTCTAAGAGAACAGAAAACAGTAGCATAAAGCTAAAAAGCTATAGGACATGAAAAACCTAGGTAATTGGTGACCTGTCATCTTCATTTGTCTTCCACGTGGAGCCGGCCGGGATGGCGAAAGACTGCGCACAAAGGGGACATTTTCGCCGAGCTGGAGCACCAGAGTAGGCATCGAGAAGCACGTCCAGGCGTTGGCCCATGATGAGTGCCCGATGCTCCAGGTCAGCCATGTGGCCTCGGAGCTCAAACACCAAGGACAGGTGCTCCTCGCGGAGGAGAAAGCCATGCAGGTCGCCACCTTCGTTGACGGGCGTTCCTCGCTTCGCATCATCCTGCCCACCGCTCCGACCTTCCTTTCCCGGCGCACCTCCAACACCTCCAGCATCAAACGCATCCTCCATTTCCTGCCAGGGAACCTCTTCCATAATAAAACCAGGAAAAACGGCCTCCACCCCCAGATTATGTTTGCAGTCCCCATTGCTAGACCTCCCTATATCGCTCGACGCCTCCATTGTTAACAGGTCCTCCAGAGTCAGGTCCTCCTCTATAATGCAAGCCAGGTACAATTGCTCAGTGCCACCCTCCAACGTGACGGTATCCATACTGCTGCGGCCAATTTCCTTCTCGGCTATGGTGGAGAGCAGAGCCTGCTCCTCGGCTTGAGCCTTCTTTCTCAACAGAGAGGTAGCCATGACCAGAGCACGTTCAAGTTGCTCTCTGCGCTGTCGCTGCTCCTTACGGGCGTACCAAGCAGATCCCCAGCTAGGCGTTCCTCGTTTCCTCGTCATGTTGCAGAGCGCTCTCCAGGAAATCACACAGACTGGGACGAGGGCGAAAGCCAATTGAAAGCGCAAGCAGAAGGACTCGCATCAGTGCTCCACGAATGGATGGTGAACCAAGGTGCAAGGAGTGTGAAGTTACACCAAAACCTCCAAATGCAGAGCAGAGCCGAGACCGAAGCAAGAGAAAACGAATAATCCGACTGCAAATACCCATGACCGCCTTTAACATCGCGTTTGCCTAGCTCGTAAATGCTCGCTCGAGGGAGGAGTCCTCCCATTGCAGAGCTGGTGTTATTGCGGTCCTGCATCCGTAATGCGGGTGTTATGGTGACCACATCCAACATTTAAACCTTGGCTGAGTGCGGAGCCAGATGGCATTCCTACGCCACTTGTCACCCCATACGGGTAGGTACCATCTCTTTTTCATTCTATACTAAGCATAGAATTATTTTCTTCTTCATGGTTCCTCATTAATATCCCTTTAGGAAAATCACCTCCATGCCCGGTTCTCTTTGAGTTATCATCCCATTGTACCTTGGGAATGCACTCACCACCTTTGGAATCTACTCAACATCCCTCTTCATTGTTGTCACAGTTATTGAGTGCTACAATAGATTCAAATAGCTTGGAATCCCCCTAGTGGTACCCTTTTCCACTATCTTTCATTTACTCTTGAACTTTATCCAATTTTGGAATTCTCTAATATTTATGTAATTCCTTCCCTAGAAGTATGGTTACATACCTCTATAACCAATATGCACATAGTGTATTGATTTATACATTTGCTGGCACTTTTAGCATACATGTTTTTCATTACTTCATCCTTGAAGTTGTAACATTCACACCATGCTTCCATTGCACTACTCTAATGACAGTAATGGAGGTACTCCCCCCACAACTGTATGACTGATACCTGGAGGTGTTGCCCTTGTCTCCATGTATACACCATGTCTTTTTTATCAAAACACCAGAACCTAGACTTACCATTCCTTTTTGAACAATTCTTCTCATAAAGTACTTAATTTTATGTACCTTGGTATCCTCCAAAGTGAATGGACCTTCATTACTTCATCCACCAATGGTTTACTTTTACCCCCAATATTCCATTGAGCATTCTGATTAACATGAGTGGATTTTTTTTTTGTAGTGGATCCCCAAGCCTTCATAGCTGCACCTAGAATCATACCTTTAAAATATTATTTAGTCTTGGCCTTTTATCAACTTGTGAGTTATTCATGACATATCATTCTGTCTTCAAGTTCCTCTACTCATTCTTAATACTAGATCCAAACTCTTTCATATTCTATAAAATCATACTTCCATATTCCCGTTCTTTGCATCTTCATATGAACCTATGATATATGCATTATCATGTATTGCAGATGGCTTCCCACCTAGCATCCACATATGATATGCATAATTGTCATCTATAATTATTTTCCAATTATAGTTCCATTGAAAGTCTTCTATAATACTCACTGATTATAGTCATCTTCAGATGGTAGCTTCCCCAAGCAATCATTCCACATTTTGAAGAAATAACCCTGCCTTGTTCCTCATACCTAAAGTCACCACTTCATTAAATACAATTTGATCTAAATTATCATCAACCTTAATATCTGCTTTCAACACATTTATTATATAAGATAATGATTCTAAAAATTTTGGTTAAAGAAAGCATACAACAACAATTGCTAGTTAAAACCACAATACACCATTCTGGTAACATCTGTACAATTTTGCCCCTTCATGGTTACCATAATTTTTATTTCTGAATTCTTTTGAATTATTTTTCTCATATCATCATTATAGGTAATTAAAATGACTCCTCATTCCAATACCTTTCCAATGGTTGCTTTCTTTCTCAATTCTGAGTTTTGAGCTGAGAGTTATAATCATTTGATTATTACCCAAACACTCCCTTTGTCCACCTTTCAATCCTATGCAATTCCTATCCATATTTGCATATGTTCCATTATAAATTTGATAGGATATCAACTAGGTTCCTTCATAATCATACTTTAAATATTCTGGCCAAGTTTCACCCTCATCTGAGCTCCAGATTGCTAGATACAACCCGCTGAAGTTTCAAGCCAATTAGTATTTTTGGCCCTGAATGCTACATGAACCTTATATTCCATCCTATACATATTTAATGTGCATAGAATTTTAATTTGGATCCATGTATATCATATATGGCTCAATATATTTCCATTGAGTACTCTTGTGCCCCAATCTAATTCCGAAGCATGAACTTATGGCCCTCGGAAGTTAAGTGGGTCTTAAAATTTACCCCTCACTGTTTGGCCTATAACTTCCTCATAAAAGCTCTATTTGACGAATGGTTTACACCATTAGAAATATCTCTTCGATCTCTTTCATTTGATATGCAAAGAAAAAGTGTAACTTGACACTTGGTACACTCTGTTTTCTTGGATTTTAAGTAGCTAAAAACATTATTCAGGGCCTCAAAAATGCCCTCCAAAAAGATGACCTGGAAAACACCGAAATTTTCCAAAAAATCATATTAATTTCTACTAATTTTAGCCACATTATGCTGATGGGGCACCCAAGTCCACTTGGAACCTATATAAGGATTCCATGTCAGATCCCAACCACTCTATCCCTACCTCATCAGCCTCTTACCTCCTTATTCCTTTTCTTTATCTCCTTTCCCTATACTAACACACACTTATTTTTATATTCCATCCCCATTGGTCCTTGGATGCCATGTGGCACCTTCGGATTAGTTCATGGTGATGGGTGAGCTGCATTCCACACCCATATACCTTGGCACCCATATTTTCATGATGTTACAATCCAACGGTCATCGTTTGATGGGTACCGGCAGGGATCGACGATCTACGTCACATTTTTCCACCCTACCCCACCAAATGTTAATATTGTGTGGAGGGGCCAAAAATCCTAAACATGGTTAGAGTCAGGGTGATGTGTCACACATCCATTCATTTATACCCCCTGCCTTGGATTATTCTAAACCCACTCGACCCCCCAGAAATTTAATTTCCTGGGTTGAGGTTCTGGGTTCCGCTGGTAGGAGGGAGCCCACCACCATGGCACTAGGTCACCCGCAACCTATGCCACCATGCCACCATGTACCTTCCACCATGGTAGTACACATAATCTATCTTCCATGTCATATGACACATTTCCCCCGCGTCATGCTCACGTCAGCGTACGAAAAAACACCAAAATGTTTCCAATTTCACCGATTTTCTAAAATTTCCAAAAATGCCCAATTCACAGTTATCTTCAGTACCTCTGTTGAAGTTCTATATTAGCTTCATATAATCAAATTCAGTCTTATTAATACCCATTCATCATCTGCGTATGAAATTCGAAATCCTTCCCATTGAATTTTCTATTATCAGTAGAATTTGGGGCTTTTTCCCAATTTCGCCTAATTTAGAAATTCCTTTTGGGTTGCCATTGAAGCTTTGATAATAAGCTTCGTATGGAAAATTTCAGCCTTTTAACAATCCTTTTGACCCTAGCATCTATAATTCGGCTCCCACAGGTCGAATTCCTCATGAAATTAACTGCAAAATTTGGAACTTTCGCCCAATTTCATCCCAAATTCACCATGACACTTTGTAAACATGAAATTCGACCAGCTTGCAAGCCTAAATTTGCTCAATTTGAGATTTAATTTTGGGATTTTAATTCCTGGGCTCAATTCTGACAACTACCCATGAAATTTCCTCCAATTTCACTATAATAATTTTGTCGAACGATTTGTAGATGTACTCTTCTTGACATTCTGTCAAATAGTTTTCATGCTTACTTGACAAACCTTAGATTGTCACTCTATCAATTGGGTCCATGTAGGCTCAGTGTTGAAAATTGGGCTCTAATACCACTTTGTTTCATCCCCAACTCCTTGCTGGGCAACACCACATCAAAATTTTGAAACACGATACCATTAAATTTACTGAAATGTTCTGCACATGAACAGAGTTAAGTGGAATAATAACAAAACACAATAATCTGTGCATACATATACAATTTCAATATTAGAAATAAATACATCATGGATGGTAAACAACATGTAATTATAATTACAACATAGTGGAATTAACATAATTACATATGTTATACAACAAAATAATACTCATCAAATGGACACATGTATGTTGTGGTGAAAACACCAATTGCATGCAGAACTTCCACATTCCTCCCAGCCATAGACCACATTGATCATAACTTTCAACAATGGTTCACCCTTGAGTTGGGGATAAGACTCCACTGGGGCAAAGAAAATTCTAATTCAGGCTAAGGTCTCTCAGACAACAACAATTCTCAGACTTGGGTGCCAACTCTAGCAACCAACCTACAATCCCTCATCCCCCACATGCCTATCCTACCCCAGGAAGTGTGCCCCTTCTCTGCTCAACAGTCATTTGATTGCCCCACTTCCCTTCCGGGGCTTTGACAACAGGCTGGAAAGGGATTCTTAGAGCCTTATAGTTGTAACTTGGCACATTGGGAATTGATTCCCAACAATTCTCTCACTTGGATAGAATGCTCATGGGATTGACAACTCACTTTTGCAACCACGGGCCCGACAACCCACTTCTTCCCATCACTGGTTAGAAACAACTCCCACGTACAAGTATGGCTGTAGAGTCCACTTCCCCGATACAAATGATGAAGGATGACATAATGATGATGGGATGATGAATGAATGATCCCAATTACACTAAATCTCCCTCTTATATATGCATGTACCTTTTATGACACATGGTACTCAAGGAACCCCCTTTTCCCCACTTTAGAAACTTAGGATATATTCATATCAATACTTTGGATTTAAGGAATACTAATATAATATTCCATTGGGCTTAAGTCCCCTTAGCTTATCCCTTTCCTAGACTCTTATCCTCCCTTTCCCTTTCAAGTGGAGTTTAGTTCCCCCATCTCTCTTATTGGGTCAGTCTATAGCAGTGATGTACTTTATTAACAATATGAGGTTTTACATATTACAATAATAGACCTATTGGCCTTTAGAATCTAGGCTCTCCAGTATAATAATCACTCTGATACTCTAGCCTATAATATCATGGCTCACCAACCTGTAAAATATTTGTACAATTATAACCAGGGATCAACCTGGGGTATTACATGATGTGCCCCTCCTTTGGATTTGGGAAGAGAAGACATGATTATAACTCCTCTGATCATATGTTGTTTCTAGTTATCTAGTCTTTGATGGTGATAATAGACAATTGATGATCAATGATGTTCCTACTATGCATAATGTGGATGGGGGATGGATAGATGTCAAGAAATGACATATAAAGAAAGAAAATTAAGATGGTTCATGACATCCTAACATTGCTCTTTATTGATTTTGTTATGTGCATGT
This sequence comes from Picea mariana, assembly GCA_032191745.1. Classification (NCBI taxonomy): domain Eukaryota; kingdom Viridiplantae; phylum Streptophyta; class Pinopsida; order Pinales; family Pinaceae; genus Picea; species Picea mariana. Next base: position 123,076 of record JASDQU010010737.1, read on the forward strand.
AACATGTAGGTTTTTTGGCCTCCTTGCTATATTTTGAATAGTAGGTAGTTTATAACTTGTAGAGGTTGCTTTTTGGATCACCTCTCTTTGGTATAAAATGTTGTACACATCTCATTTATTAATAGAGTTTAAAGGAATCATTTTACCAAAACAATCCCTAAGAGTAACATCAGACTCTTCATTCATCAACCAAATCAATCAAAATCCAATGAAAACAATGATCCATTCACTACTACGTATGGTGTTTAAGTCCGATGGGGAGTTTCAATAGTATAGATAAAATCGACATTACTGTAAAAAATTGCTAATTAATTCTCAAAATTTGGCTATATTTTTTTATTAGTGCCTCGACATTCAACAGGATTCCGACGACATCCATTAGTCATCGGACTTCTAACTCCCCTTTCAAAATTTGCAATAAACAACCTACACCGTGGCCCGCTCAACTATAGATAAAACCGCTTGTATCTGGGCAAGACCGTCAATGCCGCCATGCTGACATCATTGTCATGACCCCACCACTGCCCTGTGGCACCCACATGGCACTCCCACGTCAATAAAGTATTCATCTCATGGGTGTGTTTGGCACCTTGGGGCTTAATTATGTTATCTAGAGGGGATAAAAGTGCTCGTTGGGGGCTTATTATGCCCACTAAGGTATAACATGTTGTCTCGATATGTCAATGAAACATGACTGGACAAGAGATATTGGAAAGGACAAGGATTAATGGATGAATACAGCAAAATTAAAAGTTCGCATGATGTGGGCAAGGACAATACCTGACATAGATCATTTTTGCCACCAGATAGGCTATGAGCGAATCTCAATTCAGAAGTTAGTTAATGCGACCAATGATGTCGTATGATGGCCGACCCTGACTGGTGCACGTCCTAGAGTTACCCCTTTGTATAATGAATAATCAATTCTATCAGATCATGAATTACACTGCTCTATTCCCACCTAATGGTGTACCCTCCATATCCATACCGCACTCTGTATCTTCCATTAGACCCTTCAATGCACTACCAAGTTGGAACCCATTCAAACTATAAGCTCCTTTGGTACCACTTCATAGTGTGAAGCTGGTGACTGGATAAAACACACTTATGAGTATAGATTGTGGTGGCCAACTTGCTACAACAAGGCAAAGTGTGCCTCAAGTAAGCACAATAAGAGTAAACCAAGCTTGTTGAGATCATCGCCTTAGAGCTATAACAACTGGCTCAAGGACCTGTGAATACAAGTAAAGTTAGTTATGATCGACTTATGTAACTGACCTATGGGTCAAGGTTGTCCCCATGGGGGACATAATATATAAGGTTGTAAGTAGAGATATAGGAAAGGACAGGCTTGTTAGAGAGACCTTAGAAGGAATCTTCAGAGAGAAGAAAGGTGTAGAATCTGTATTACACTTTTCCTAGTTTTGTAATGGAGACTGTTAAAGATCCTACTATTATGAGGAATTAATGGAAGATCAATACTGTTTTGAATCGTACTTGTCTTATATGTGATGATTGTTGTGATCTTTTATGCATCTTTATAATAATGTCTGAATCTACCTACAAGAAATTATATTACAAGTTATATCAATTTAATATTTTAGGTTGTATACCTAAAAGAAATCTGCCTACTGTTTGATATTTTATCTTGCGTACTTACATGAAATTATATTACAAGTTACAATGTTGTAGAAACATTGTACATATGTATATACCTTTGTTTACGCAATTGAAAACTTAAAACCCTTTGTTGTGCAAAAAGACCAAAAATTATCTTGTGAGACAAAGAGGGAAAATTTTGCATTGGTGTAAATTTTGCCTTGGTGCAAAATGTACACCAGGCTACACTAAAATGCATTCCCAGGTCTCAAAACTCATTCAATTTGAGTGGTTCGAATTGTTAATGATTTTTAAAGTCATTTTACATAATCCTATATACTTAGTTTTTCACTTTTAGTCATAAGAGAATCCCTTGTGCAAAAATATGCAAGAGATGCCTAGTAAAACCCTAGAAATGCACAACCTATTTATAAAAAGTAAGGCAAAGTTGTATTATACCTTAGATTTCAGTTGTGTAAGTTTTTGGGGGTGTGGTTTATCATATTGTACTTGTTCATGTTTTTGATTTTGCAATTTCAAGTTTAGAAAGGGTCGTTGTGCAAAAGAGACAAAATTTTCCTTGTAATTTGGAAGGTTGAAACTGTATTAAGTGACCAAATTAAAATGCACGCCAACTATTTCCTGTGGCTACATAAATTGTTTTATAAGTTTTAAAATGGATTTATATATATGGTAAATTTACCTATGTTATCTAAATTGCAATTGAAGAATGTGAGAGGTTGCTTTCATGCACCTAGATTTGGGATTTCATGTAAATTTGAAGGCAAAACTACCTTAAAGTAAAATGCACGCCCTAACCTCAATTTTGACCCAATTTGAGTGGTTCAACTTTAAGAAGGTGTAGTTTGTGATTTAACAACCTTATATTGGAATTTGGTGAATGGTGAAATATAAATTTTTGTTTGGGGTTACATGCTTGAACTAATATGTATTGTTACATATACAACTTTGAAATGCTTTATAGTGATAAATGATAGATTAATGATTCTACAAGTGAAATATTGTGGTTGTGGACTGTTGTTGTATATCAACATACAGTTGGGTATTTGTTATATTATTTGCATGATCAACTCCATGCATTGCGCATGCGGAGGGGGGCAGGTCATATGGGGGTTGCAGGTGGGGCAGAACCCCCTGAAATTTGTTTTTTTAGTGACTTTTTGCATCCATTTTTAGGGTTTTCAACACACGGTTTTTGCTGATGGTTTTTCTAATTCTAGTTAAGGAATTATGGTTGTAGAAAAACCCGGATTAATTGATTAGGAGTTTTCGATGCCACAAGATCCTATATATATATTGTATTGTAAACAATGAAGATTTAATGATGAATAAGAATTAGAAATGCGACTCTAAATATGTTGCTGGTTTTCCTAATTTGGGTTTCTAGGGTAAAATCTCTATGTAATGTGTGTGTGTGTGCCATTGTATCTTTTCTATTTTATCCATTTCAAGTAATTAATTGTACATGGTTAAAACCTACACATATATAGTAGGTTATTTATGCAATAATGCTTGCATATTAGGGTTTATGACTAGGGTTGCAGATAATTTGTTGTTGCTAAAGGTAAATAGTCTGCATATAATTTTTGTTGTTCCAAAACACACATAAATGGTATAGACTTAAGCCAATTCCCACTTCAGTTTGGAAATTTTGAAAATCTATGTTTAATGAAAATTAAAAAAATTGACCTCATTTACTTGAGGTTTATGATATCTATTTTCCATGAAATTTGAACTTTATCATTGAATCTGAAATATTAGTCGTAGTAGAATATATTTCACTTCCGTAAAATCAAAATCACTAGGTAACCCAAGGAAACAAACACTGAAATAATGCACTTTGTTGGTGGGGTTTGGTCATAAGGGTGGATAAAACCCCCTTAAGCTCAATAGTTGTGGGTTGAGACTCAAGAAAAACAATGATGGATTTAAACCAAACCTTGGTTCTATTTGTGTATATCAAATCCTACTTTAGATAAGATATAAAAATACAAAGCATGAAATGAAAACTACCTAACATGAAATTTCATGAAGTTATGCACATTATGCAATTATGTTACCTAACATAAAATTATGTACATTATGCACACCATTCTTATGCAATTTCATGAAAACATGGCATTGAGGAAAATGCATGCCCTATTCTTGTATATGAACATACCGAGTAGGGTATTTATTCAAGAATGCTTGCATATTCGGGTTTAAGACTATGTATAACTAAGACTTAGCACATGCACTATATATATTGCATGTGCTAAGTGCTAGTTATATATATTTTATCCATATTTTGGATTATGAATGGTCATGGTATGAAAATTACCATTGTGGAAGAAATTAGGCAAACGTTGCATTTGTAGCTTGTGTATGTATTGTAATTTGCATGAACACTTATTGTTTTACAAGCCATACACATATTTCATACATATATGTTTCATATTCATAACAACAAGGATGCTTAGTAAAACCTTAGAAATGCACAACTTGTTTGTAAAAAGTAAGACAAGGCTGTATTATACCTTAGATATGAGTAGTGAAAGTTGCTAGGGGTGTGGTTTATCATATTAGACCCTTTTGTGTTATTAATTTTGCAATTGAAAATTTAAAAAGGGTTGTTGTGAAAAAGAGGTAAAGTTTGCCTTGTAATTTGGAAGGTTGAAATTGTACTAAGTCACCAAATTAAAATGCACTCCCAAGCTTCCCTGTAGCTCCAAAAAATGTTTTATAAGTTGTAATATGGAGTTAGATATATGGTAAATTTACCTATGTCCTTTAAAGTGCAATTGAACAATATGAGAGGTTTCTTTCATGCACCTAGATTTAGTATTTCATGTAAATTTGAAGGCAAAACTGCCTTAGAGTACAATGCACACCATAGTCTCAAATTTGACCCAAATTGAGTGGTTCAACTTGCAGGAGGTGTAGTTTGTGATTTTACACATGTCTGTAACCTTATATTGACATTTTCAGACAAAAACATACCTAACGTGCATAAAGGCTAAAAATTGCCTTGTAAAACCAAATGGCCAAATTGTTAAAATTGGCTATATGAAACTTCATGCCCAAAGTTGGCTAAGCCTCCATACTTTAATATTTAAATTGTAGATTGTTGATTACAATATTTGTAACATGTTTATACAATTAGTAGTGCATTTACACTCCAAAAAGGATTATCTCTACGCACAAAGATTCACAAAATTTTGATAAATCAAAGGATGGTGGGTTATGAGAGAAATCAAGGTCAGTTTTGCATTTTCAGGTATAAAATACTCCACTATACAAAAATAGGCAAGAGATGCCTAGTAAAACCCTCCAAATGCACAACTTGTTTGTAAAAAGTAACCCAAGGTTGTATTATACCTTAGATTTGAGTTGTGCAAGTCGTTGAGGGTGTGGTTTATTAGAGTAGACCTATTCATGTTGTTTATTTTGCAATTGCAAGTTTAAAAAAGGTTGTTGTGCAAAAGAGATGAAGGTTGCCCTGTAATTTGCAAGGTGGAAATTATACTAAGTGACCAAATTAAAATGCACACCCAAGCTTCCCTATAACTCCAAAAAATGTTTTATAAGTTGTAATATGGTTTTAGATATATTGTAAATTTACATATGTTATTTAAAGTGAAATTAAAGAATTGGTGGGGTTGCTTTCATGCACCTAGATTTGGGATTTTATGTAAATTTGAAGATAAAACTGCCTTAGAGTAAAATGCACACCCTAGTCTCAATTTTGAGCCAAATTGAGTGGTTCAACTTGCAGAAGATGTAAATTGTGATTTCACACCTGTATATAACCTTACATTAGTATTTTCAGATAGAAACATACTTGATGTACACAAAGGCTAAAAATTGCATTGTAAAATCAAATGGCCAAATTATTAAAGTTGGCTATATGAAACTACAAGTCGAAATTTGGCCAAGCCTCCATAATTAAGGATTTAAGTTGTAAACTGATGATTAAATTGTTGACATGTTTGTACAATTAGGAGTGCATTTACACTCAAAAAATGATGATTTCTATGCACAAAGATGCATATGTTGAAATTATGCTTATACTCAGGGGATGAATCAATATAAAATGCTTTTTACTTTAATTGAGCATTCAACAATCATTCATTAACTTTAAAACAATAAATGCATGTACACTCAAATCACAATACACATATTTTAATTTGAAAATCCTTAAGAAAGAAAACCACACAAATAAAATAAATATTTATTTTTTAAGTTTTTTTTTTTAATCCTTACCTTAAATATTTGAAAAGCTTGACACAAATATTTACTTATGTAAGCTATTCTTCGTACTCGTGGTGTGATGATCTATGGGTAAGCAATTAACATCGAGATGGGAGTTACAGGTTTCTTGTTATTACCTATAACTACATGAAAGATCAACATTTACTTTTAAAAAACCGAGATTGAATTTTTAATGGTTGTTTAAATAATTCAAACCAAGAATTAAGTAATAAATAAATGTTAATGTTAATCAATTTAAACTTAGCTACACAAATGGAAACTTATCTATTATTAGTCCCTGCCGTAGGCATAGAGGGACTATAGCGATCGATAAAGTGTTGACTACATATTAGTTTGTCCTTTGACCGGAAATATTTGCACAATACCTATTGTTGGAGCTATGAAATTAAAAGCATATATTTTTATATATTAAAAAGTAACATATATGTAATGATCTGATTGGCTAAGAGATTGGAGGTCTTATTGCCAACTTTGCTATTCCCAATGCAGTGTATGACAACATATCCAAACTTTTTTCTAGTAGACAATATGTTTTAATCATATATTTTTCCTGTATATTGCTTGAAGGTCGATTAATGCTACCATTAGTTTGAATGTTTGTATTATCATTTTCTGCTACCCGAATATATCTGTCAGTTTTGATATGTACTAAGCATATTGAAATGTTTTCATATCCAAGCTTTGTATATTTCTTGAAATTTATTGACACTTATTCCGAGATGCCTCAATAGGCCTGACAGCGTAAATGTTTACATGACGCAACGTTCTCCAACACCCCTCACAGCTTAAATTTTTGCATACCACAAGGTCCTTAGATAACCTGAGAGTCTTAAATGATTATGTAAATACGGTTCTCGGGGTACATGCCAGTTCAATAGCCATTGTATGTTTCATCCTTATTCTACCATTGAAGTACATACATTGTTTACTGGTTCGGTGATTGCTTCTTCTTTGCTGGTTTGTCGGGTTCTACCATTGTATGTTTCATCCTCGTAATCATTAAAGCTAGATACATTGTTTATTGGTTCGGCAAGTGGTTCTTTTCGCTGGTTTCTTGGTTGTTGTTTTTTGTTGTTTTGCTCGCGATTCGACCTGCGCTTCTGCATTTCATCATTTCGGAGTAAGTTTCGATGCCATAGTTTCATTTTGTATTCCTTGTTTGTTGTTCAGTGTTTGCAGTTTGCAAGTAAGAATGTTTTCTTATTTGTAGTCACATGTTCCTTGTATGTTTCCGGTTCCTTTTCTGCTTCGACTACAGTTTGGTAATCATTGGAGATACATATGTTGTTCACTGGGTCGGTGGCTTTTGCTGGTTCGTTGGTTCCTGGGTTGCTGGTTCTGTTTGTTTGCCTGGGGTTTGTGCTTTGGGGCCCTAGGGGTGTAGTTTGGCCTCTTCGTGCTTTCTTGTTGGTTTGGTCCTTGCTAGTTTCTTTTCTTTGATTCGGCCTTGCGGGGTTGGGGTGGAGCGGCGGTGGTTGGAGCTTTTTTTTTTCATTTTTTTTTGGATTGTTATTTTTTTTTGGGGGCGCTTTACGGTGTTCATCCCCTACACCCACCAATCAATCTGTAGTTGTGTTATTTTCCATTTTTGCAGAGGTCGTTATCTGTATTTGTGTGACATTTTCTTGGTGCTCAAGTCCTGCCATGAAAGAAAATAGTTGCATACAAAATTGTTGGAGGATTACATGTGAAGTTACAATATCCACTATTTTTTTGTTGGGATAAAGCATATGTATGCAACCTACATTTATAGACCATGTATGGTCAGATGTGCGGATATGACATGAAATGTTCTTTCTCCTCTACATAGACTGGTGTGCGCATGATACAATTTGTGTTGTGCTTGAGATATGATATGTGCAACAAAGATTCTTCAAGATTATATTTTCATGTCTGGAAGTATGTCTGGGTAGCTTGCAACGGAAAACTGAGAACTTGTAACGTGGGCACAACAGTCTGTGTAGAGGATAAAGAACATGGTTAAAGGGCATATCTGGATGAATTGCCAGGGAAAACTAGAAATCATTTAGCTGCGGCCGTGCAATTGTGTGATATTTTCTGCCTTGTAATATATTTTGGCCAGGGAAAAAAAAGCTAGACGTTTACACCCATGGATAGAGAAGAGCAAAGGTTCATGTTTCTGCCTTTGTAAACTATTCGTTGAGTCAGTTTTGTTGTATCTACATATTGCTTGTTCTCCAGTGAATACCAACTTCCATTGATGTACATTGAATTTTGTGGGTTCCCACATTGAAACAAGCAGAGTAGCTGGAGAAAAGGAGGGAGTCTTGATTGCATCAACTGAAGAGGATATAGAAAGGTGCATGCTTGTAATGTTGTTTCATATTGCACTGTTTTGTATTTCATTTATGGTCTGTATATGTGTTAAACTAGTTGCGTGCCTTCCTACATGGTAAGTTATCTTGGTTACATACTTTCCTTCCTGCATACTAAGCTAGTTTATGTCCGCTGTGTTTGCGTTGCATTGCCGCATTTAAAGAAACAAAATCATTGGACAGGACAAAGGACTCTTTAACGGGTAAATAGACCTTTTTCTTTTTCTTTTAGATGTCTGTTTTCATACTAACTTGCCTTCGTCTCGATTGCATCTTCGACATTGCTGCCTTGGAAAAAACAGGTTGCTTGGACAGGGAGATGAATTCTTCTGTGCAACATCAGAGGGTTCTATGGTACAATCTTCTAAAAGGTATACCAAGTGTGTCGGTAAATTAAATATACAAACCGGGAGGGAGTATATAATATTAGACTTGAAAATGATGAATTCACAGTAATGGGCCTTTCTGCGCTTCGTGTTTCTACTTTTTCCATTTTCTATTATCCCTTTTGTTTTCTAATTCATCTGCTTAGTGTGGTTTCCAAAAATTCCCTCGTGCACTGGTTGACAGACTAACAGATCGACATATGTGGTCCTGCTTCTACCTTATTCCATAGTTACCCACTTTGTCTATTGCAGCTGCCAGGTTGGTAGGTTGAAGATTTCTCCCCTGGCTTATGAGGGTCCGCGATATACACATTGGCCATGGTGACCCGCGGTTACTCCCTGTTTACTGTTAAACATTTCTCCAGTTAAAAAATTAATATGCATACAGTTTTACGGTTATTTGGTCCTTCCAATGGACAATATACAATGCATATATTTGTTTACTCCTGATGTTCATCTGCACATGCTTGCATCAAAAAAATTTGGACTAGTGAGACGGCCATGAGCAGTTAGTCATCCCAGACATCAGCAGACCGACAAGGCCAAAGGTAAAGATGCATACGCTATGCTCTTACTACGTTTACTAAACAAATTTCATGGGCTATATATTCATCTATGGCATGGCAGATATGCTGATGCCATTTGCAATACATGGTTTCTAGCTCGTAAGAAGTATCAACAAGTACAAGCGAAACGACGAATGTGTTGCATGTTCCCTAGACCAAGAGGTGTGGTTGTGAAACTGTGGCTCCATAGTTCATCAATACTATTCGTGTACTTGTAGCACACTACCATTCACTTTAGTTTTCCTATTCAAAAAATGTCATCAGGTCTAGAGTTGTGACATCCAAAGTACTGTCAATAGAGGGCTTGAATAACCACCAAACTGGACAACTGTTCATCGGGGACATAATGGTTATCTATACCACCTACTTGGACAAGGCAAACAAAAGTAGATTCATTATGCGTGCTGATATGATAGACAAGGTGTAACACCCTGTTTTCCCCAACTTGTAAATATAACTGGACTGGCCAAGAACTATGGAAAAACTCATAAATGTGAATATGTGATGTAAATGGACCTCGAGGAAGAGGTCAATGAATGTGAATAACATTATGAATTTATTGCAGGACTACTGATGAGGGGAGGTACAGAAAAAGAGACCACGATGGCGGTGGAGGACACCTGAAAAGGTGGCGTTAACTTCCACCAAGAATTTAATACTGTATTTGGACTCCACTGGCCCGGAGAACCGAAAGCGGCTCGCTGGCCCTGAAATTCAATGCCTCGCAGGCTAGTAGGCGGATGGCTTGATGAGGGATGGGATGGTGAACCGCCCATCCGTAGAGCCGTCAGGCCTGATCGGCGTGAGGGTAATCGTGCCACACGCAACCTCGTGAGAGGATAAGGCGTATGACAGAGACAATTGAATAGGGAGACACGAGGGGAACTCTGGCAGTTTTTACGTAGAGTGAGTGATAGCAGAGAGGAAGGATTGCAAACTTTGCTCCTGGTCACTGGCAGATGGAGAGACGCAGTCTCGACAACATCGTGGTCTTGGCTCGGGGGTGGCTAGTGGTAAATCCACTGGGAGTCGCTACGCCTACAGTTGGGTGGAAACGAGCACCCCTCTCAGCAATGGCATAAAACTTGGTGTTATTTTTGATAAATGTTTTGCCTCTGGCATCTGGAAATATATGTATTCTGATAATTATGCTCATAAGCTGTGAAACTGTGAATTCTTTCAGCCCGTAGACCGTGTCTGGCTCTTGATGGACAAGCAGTGCTTTCAAAGGCGTTTTTCATTATAAGATGGTCTGTATGGTATTTTGATCAGTGTTAGTAGTTGTATATGTTTATAACAAGAAAACCATGCATGGCTTATGTTGATAAATGAATCTAATTATGCATAAGTTGAACCAAGCCCGACTTCTGGTCCACTCTCGGGAATTTGTTTCCTTGATCTGTCTCCAAGAATGCCCTGGGATAGACCTCTTCACATAGATCTCCCTCCTTGGAAAGTTTTACCAAGAACCTGGAAAAAGGACTTGAATGTGCAAGTCTTAACAACCCTGTATAAAGAGGATTGACCCTCTTAAAATCCCGAAGTAGCAGCGTAGGGATAAGTATTGATCAACGGATGAGATCCTGTTGGGGAATCTGCGGTCATTCACGTTCGTTAAATCGAAGGAATAAATGAGGGCGTTAATTTCCATTAACCCTTTTTCCTCTATCTTCGTGAATAGCGAGGAAATCTAAATCGTAGACCCCCAGGCCCCATGAGAACATCTGGACCGTTGGTTTTTCCATGCCCAAAGAGCAGTAGGAAAGGGCGCGGCATCGAGACCGATCTAAACCGTTAGATCTTAGCTAGGAAACCCGACAGTCGTTAGATCCATAGGGAGATAGACGAGGGTTAAGCCTCGTGAATAGGGGAAAAAGGATCAGAGCCGTCCATCCGAGGAGGACAGGTGGCAGAGATCCAGGGAACTCGTGAACTCGGAGGTTCGCGAGGTAGGAGTCCAAAAGTTGGATGCTCCAAGTCGTGAATGGCGAAGCCACGAGAGGATCAGAGCCGTCCATTCGAGGAGGACAGGTGGCAGAGATCCAGGGAACTCGTGAACTCGAAGGTTTGCAAGGTAGAAGTCCCAAAAGTTGAATGCTCCAAGTCGTGAATGGCGAAGCCACAAGAGGATCAGAGCCGTCCCTCCGAGGAGGATAGGTGGCAGAGATCCAGGGAACTCGTGAACTCGGAGGTTCGTGAGGTAGGAGTCCAAAAGTTGGATGCTCCAAGTTGCGAATGGCGAAGCCACGAGAGGATCAGAGCCATCCCTCCGAGGAGGACAGGTGGCAGATATCCAGGGATCTCGTGAACTCGGAGGTTCGCAGGGTAAGGGTCCAAGCATTTGGTACTCCAAGTCACGAGACGCGAGGAGCAAGGAAGAAGGTAGCCGTTGGATCTGGGTCGCAGGAGAACCGTCAGATCTACATGTAGGATAGTTTATCGGGGTTTCGTAGGTTGAAGCCCGTGATCTTGGCAACAGAAGCTGTGAAGTCACGAAGCACGATATTCTGACGAGATTAGAACTGCCCATTATTTGGGACGTGTGTCAGCAGATCTCGAGGAGTCGAAAATCGGAGAATCGAAGTTTTCGAAGGTGTGAAACTCTTACTTGCTGGAATCGCGAAACGCGATACTCCGACAGGCAGGAATATAACGTGGGCCACACGGGAGTCGGTGGAGGACAGGTGGCAGGTTAAAGACCGGGAGCCATCGGAGAATCAGGATTCGAAGAGTCGAGAATTCCGTAGGCGCATGCATTTTGGCATCGCAAACCCCGAAACCTTGACGAGGAGTAAGGTTGTGGTCACGGGGTGATGGTCACATGGACCAGAGGCTGAGCCAGGAGGGCTAGCATGAAAAAGGTGCGTCGGGAATCGGAGAATTGCAAGTTTTGGGGACGTTCGCACGTCGACATTAAGAACGTCGAAATCCCGATAGGAGCCTAGGACTGTGGCCATATGAAGGCAGGTCGCGTAGACCAGCAGCATAGCCGGTAGGACTAAGGTGAAAAGGAGCTCATCGGTAATCGGGGATTCTGTCCCTTGAGGTAGAACAAAATTTTTTACTACGTTATAGTGGGTATGTGACACAAGGACGCCATGATGACAGTCACACTCACTGTTCCTCCACAACTTGTCCAGAAACATGCAGAAAAGATATTGCCGCGTAATGGGATATCCATTACAAATTTTAATGTATTGCCCAAAACAATATATGACCGTGGTGATTGCGATCGAATTATTTTTCTCAACGAAACAAGTATTGTGGAAAAAATTCCTGCTATTTGTTCAAAATATCACTTCCTCCTGGACTCGACTATCAGGAAGCTTGCACAAAGCACTGATATTTTCCCAATCAGAATGATTGGGGCTGCTGTGACACTGGCGAGAAAATTTGGGTCGCAACACATTCTCCATATAAAGGATGGACAGTCGGACAATGACAAGGCAATGGTACCGCTTTTCATATTCAGTTTTGTTCTTAACTTTCGTGTCTGCATATATGTGGGATAAGTTACACAAATATTGCACTGTTCCATGTTGCAGCTACAATTGTTCGATACGTATTCAGATTTGTTTTTGTCAATGGAACAACAATTGCATAGAGGGCAGATTCCACTTATGCTGTTCAAAAATATAACAAAGAAGAAGGATGCTAGAGAAAGGATCTTTCGGACAACCCAGGCAACGTTTGTAATAGATTTGCGAGCAGATATAGTAGAGGATCTAGAGAAACTAGCTAGCTCTACAATTGTTGTGCATATACATCCACAAAATCATCCTCACTTTTCTTATAGAAATAGCCTTCAACAAATTTCTGCACCTATTTACTTTTTCTTTTTTGTTTTACAGGGGAGGGGGGGATGCATTTGTGTATTATATTGTTCAATGTATTAATCCCTTTGCTCGCATTGCCGGGTTGGAGGTCTTTTATTTGCAACCAATGTGTACTCGACACCCTTTGAGCCTGTATATGAAAAATGCCATTCTGTTGCTTCTACTTCCGCTTTGATAAATGATGATATGATTGATTGTTTGCGATGCGATGAAAAATGCTCATATATTTATGGACATTGCATCAATGGTGTTATTCGAACCATGGGCAACACAACTGTGCAGTGTTCGGTTAGGCAACCTCTGTTACAAAATGTGCTTCATGAATTGGCAAAGTTGTCGTATGAAACGTATTTACACAAAAAGGAAAGCAATGTCTATATGCTACGACAACTTTGGATACATAGCAAATTCACCTTAAATGAGGACAATGCAATTTTGCATATCGACTGAAGAAGGGAAAAATAAATAAATTAAATCAAACTTTGGGAGGAAACGAAAATACCTCATGTCTCTCTGTAATATTTGTTCAACATTTAGATGAATGTTCTTATATACCGTGGAACTCCAGCCTTTTTTGGAGGACAAGGAACAATATAGTTGAATTTTTTTGGCCAGGTGGCACGCAGATCTGCCTGATAATTTCTATGGTGTTGTGATGCAAATGTACTATGTGACTTGTTTTGGAAAATTTCCTTGATCGATGAACTTGGTCAAATTATTGTTGTGAAATAATTTGAAATCAACGAATATATAGTGTGTGAAGTGCAACTGTCCTATCATACCAACAAGAGGCTCTTAAAATTCAAATTGATCGTTGTTTTCACAATTTTTGCTTATTCGATGAACTTGGTAAAATTAATATCCTGGAATAATTTGAAATCAATGAATATATACTGTGCGGAGTGCAATTGTGCTCTCATATGAACAAGAGGGCCTTAAACTTCAAATCGGTCCTTTTTATGCTTGCGGTGATAGAATTTTACAAAAAAATTCTCGTGTTTCCTTCATTTTTTTTAAAAATAAGCGATTTAACATCCTTTAATAATTTAATGTAGTTCACTTGTACAATAACAATAGTTAATATTAATATTTTAGTATCTGAAAATAATGTTTTTAGCTGAAGTTAGATAGGATGAGCATTGCTAAACAATTGCAATGTTGAACCCACCAAACGTGGAATCCGCAAGTCCACCTGTCAATTTGTATATCATGGAAGTCTGGGTGGTATTTGCAAGACACCGAACACAAGAGGTTCAAATTTCAGCTCGCAAGGTCGAGAACCTGCGATCCAAAAAGTGCCCAAGTATGGAACGACGGATCCGCATATGCTCTGTAAAATCTCTTGTCTATACTTTCTAAAAGTACATGTTTGCTATGTATTGCTCGTTTGTCGGAAAACTTTTATATCAGTCACCCGACCAGATTGTACAAACTTTCTCGTTTAATTAAATTCTGCAATAGCAAAAATTCTTATTAATAATTTAGTGTTGAAAATCATGTTTTCAGATATGTTATATAGTTGATAGGGATTAGTATCTGTAAACAATGGCCTCACGTACATCTGTCAATCTGTATATCGCGGAACTCCAAGGGCTATTCAGAGGACAAGGAACAATGAAAACTGCAATGTTGAGCGATGCAACCCACAGGTCGGTTTGTCAATTTGTAAATCGCGGAGATGTGCTTGATGTTTGTACAACGCAAAACAATAGAGGCCCAATTTTCAGCCCGCGAGCCCCACAGACCCGATTAAAAAAATCACTAGATATGAAATCCATACTGGATCACTACAGGACAATAAAATTGCAATGTTCAGGCAACCAGCCCGAGTCCACCTGTCCACTTGTATATCACGGAAGTCTGAGTGCTAGTTGTAGGAGACAAAACAATGGAGACTCTATTGTCGGCCCACCAGGCCGCAAACCAAAAACTGCCTAGGTATGGAATGAGGGATTCACATATGCTGTATAAAATCTCATTCCATAGTTTATATAGAGACAATGCCCACTTAATTTTCATCTTGCCAGGTCGCGAACCCGTGATCCAAAAAGTGCCCAAGTATGGAATGAGGGATCCACATATGTTCTAGAACAATGTTTTTGTACATCGTAGAACAATAGATGCCCAATTTTCAGTCCACCAGCCCTAGAGCTCTCGATAAAAAAAATTCGCTAAATATGGAATTCATACGGGATCTCCACATATGCTGTATAAAATCTCATTCCATACTTTATTTAGAGACTATGTCCACAAGTCCGCGTGTCAATTTGTATATAGCGGAAGTCTAGGTGCTATTTGTGGGACACAAAACAATAAATACTTAATTAAAGCCTGCCAGGTCGTGAACCCGTGATCCAAAAAGTGCCAAAGTATGGAATGAGGGATCTGCATATGTTCTAGAAAAATGTGTTTGTAAAGCGTGGAACAATAGACACCCAATTTCCAGCTCCCCAGCCCTAGATCCCCCGATAAAAAAAAAACCGCTAAATTTGAAATTCATACGAGATTGCTACGGGACAATAAAAGTGCAATGTTCAGCTAACCAGCCCAAGTCCACCAATCAATTTGTATATCGCGGAATTCAGGGTGCTATTTGTAGGAGACAGAACAATAGAGACTCTATTTTCCATACTTTATATAGACTATGTCCACAAGTCCGCATGTGAATTTGTATATCGCACAAGTGTAGGTGCTATTTGTAGGACACAGAAGTCTAGGTGGTATTTGTAGGACATAGAACAATAGATACTTAATTTTCAGCCCACCAGGTCGCGAACCCGTGATCCAAAAAGTACCCAACTATGGAATAAGGGATCCGCATATGTTCTAGAACACTATCAATTTGTATATCGCGGAAGTCTGGGTGCTATTTGTAGGAGACAGAACAATAGATACTCTCTATTCAGCCCTCCAGACCGCGAGCCCGCGATCCAAAAATTGCCTAAGTATGGAATGAGGGATCCACATATGCTGTATAAAATCTCATTCCATACTTTATATAGAAACTGTCCACAAGTCTGCGTGTGAATTTGTATATCGCGGAACTGTAGGTGCTATTTGTAGGACACAGAACAATAGATACTTAATTTTCATTCCGCCAGGCCGTGAACCCGTGATCAAATGCAATGTTCAGCCAAGCAGCCCGTAGGTCCTCCTGTCAATTTGTATACCGTGGAAATCTGGGTGCTATTTATAGGACACAGAACAATAGAGACTCTTTTTTCAGCCTGCGAGGCTGCCAACCCGCGATCAAAAAACTGCCTAAGTATGGAATGACTCTTTTTTATATGGCTCGTTTGTCGAAATACTTTTATATCACTCGGCCAACCAGATTGTGCAAACTTTCTCGTATAATTAAATTCTGCAATATAAATTTTTAATAGTAATAAGTTAGCACAGGTCAGGTTCTGAATTTGTGTATCGCGGAATTGTCACTATTATTTGTAGAGTGCGGAATAATAGATGCCCAATTTTTTGCCCGCCAGACCGAGAACCCTTGATCCAAAAAAGTGGCTAATTATGGAATTAATATGGAATCACTAAGGACAAAAAAAATGCAATGTTGAACCCACCAACCCACAAGTCCACCTATCAATTTGTATATCGTGGAAGTGCAGGTGCTATTTGTAGGACACAAAACAATAGAGGCTCAATTTTCAGCCCGCCAGGCCAAGAACCATCGACCATTCACATGCCCTGGGTATATCTTCGCTGGATCGCTTTTCATACTTTGGTATTTCTTGGAATCGGTTTCGCCATTGCTGCTGCCTTCGTACTTGTTTCTAGATACACAATAATTAAGCTTTAATGCTAGTAGCCATCCTGCAGCAACCGTTAAAACTGTCATTAAATTCCGGAAGTCCGGAGAAGATTTGTCATTAGTACGAATTAAACTAAGATTTGCCCAGAAGCATGTTATCCTTTCCAAGTATTCATTTCAAAGGCCACGCAATATTTTTTTTTTGTGCGCCGACGGGTTGGTGCTTTTAAGAAATTTTCAATTCTTAATCTCTTTTCACCGTCACCGCCACGTTCACACTTTTTTCTAATTGTGCAATTAGTGAGATGTGATGGTCACAACTCATTCTGCACGAACCCTGGAAATTGTCATTGATCAGTGAAAGGGTCGAGGAGATATTCCATTGATACACATTAAACCATAATTTGCGGAGGATTATATTATCCCTCCCCAATTTTCATTTCAAACATCATCTTGACCAAATAGAAATTCTAAATAACTTATAGCAACAGTTCTCTTCATACACAGTAAAAACATTGGGGCATAATGGCCAGAGGTTCCACTATTCTAGGGCATATTGTTACTATTCATATCCCTTCGCCCTGTAGGAAAAAATGAGATGGTCCCTTGGTACACTGAGAGATATATTTCAAGCCAAAGAATTCCATCGCAACCCTGGTTGGTCAGAGAACCTGCCCAGTTGCAGTCATTGCTATCGCAGAAGTTGATGCCATGAATTTTGAGCTGAAAGAAGATGATCTGATGGATGATGATACAACAATGGATGATGGCAATGCAGAGAATCTTCCCACTCCTGCACCCAAATTGAAATCAACCATAACGAACGGACCTTCCCAGCTCGATGATCGCAGTCATGACAACACCAAAAGGAGTTTCAGAAAAGAAACTGACGGTGAATGCAACAACCACTTTGCACCACGAAAGTAGGAATTCCAGAGTTCCAAATTAGTCCGTTATGGGCATAAGAGTTTCAGTGTAAATAAATGATATGTTGATGCTCCCAGAGATATATTTCAAGCCAAAAAATATTGTTTAGCATTTTCGGGCATCAGGTCCAAAACTCTCGCTCCTGCCACGCATTTTCCTACTAGTCATCACCTTATGCTCAGAATGGACTAATTTGGGCCTCTGCGATTGCACGTGCAAGATGTGCTACTGAAATTTTTTGGACTATGCAGAGGCGGTTTCACCTACGGGCTATTCTACTTGCCCTGCAACCATTTTCGTCTTCTTTCTGAGGAAAATCTTCTGAAAAATATCAATTTCAGCAGAGGATGATTCATCGACGAGAAAACTCCAAGAATCTTGCATATTTCAGAACCCATGCCTGTGTTTGTCGCAGATACCTTCAATGTTTCAGCCTGAAGAACTGGGTCCAATTTCTAAGCATAGATGCACAATACTCGGTGTTTTTCTTATTATTATTTTTTTATTTTAAATGGATTTGCTATTAAAAAAAATTTCCTTGCACTCTTCATTGCTGCCTTTTTTTGGGTTTAACGCATGTTCTAATTGGCATGGTTCAGTGCTCTCATACTTCTTTGATCTTCTGTTTACTAATACCAATGTACAATGTTGCAGCAAAATCATTGTTCTTGTTTCTAGACATGCAATTATTAAGTTTTAATGCTAACAACCCATAATGCAATAAGTTTAATACTTGAGTTAATATGTTGCACTGATGGTAGAATGTATGAAGAACACAGTTACATGCACACGTTCCAATAAAATCTAATCTTCCACAAAGCATTTTCTGGAAATTAGTAGAAAATGAAATTTAGTGGTTAAGTTGATATGTTACAGTCATGGAATAATGTATCAAGAACATAGTTGCAGGCATACGTTGCAATAAAATGTAATCTTCAACAACACATTTGCTGACAATTAGTAGATCATGGTTTGGCAATGATGGCGCTTCTGTGAAACCAATTTGCGCTTATGAAAATTGCCTTCCGCCTCTCTATTTTCCCACTCTTTTATTCCCTCTAGTTTCTCTTCCTGGTTACTTAATCATTTTTTTCCCCACAATGCGTTGGTTTGCAGCTTCGCGGATTCACGCATTTGCGTTTCCAACGATCACTTCCCCCTTCTTTAAATTGACCGTCTATTGTTCCCTGTCCCACAACTGGCACCCAAAGTTCCACCATATACAAATTGACAGGCGGACTTGCGTGCTGGTCGGGTCAACATTGCAATTCTACTTTTCCGTGACCTCCAAACAACATTCAGAGCTCCGGTATATACAAATTGATAGATATTCAAAATTGCAACCGTTCTTAGATCATACACTTTTCCGTATTACGGTCCACCTATCATGTCCTTTTCTGTGATGCACATTTTTGCACTGAAAACTTTCGAGAAATACAATTTAACCGTCGGGTCCCCGCATATTTAGTGGAACTATTGTCACCCCATTTTGAAGCCCGTCTATCTTCTTTTCATACTTTGCCATTTGTTCGAATTTCTTTGGTGAATCGTCGATTTGGCGGGTTGAAGAAATATTCAGTTCGTAGTCGTTGTTTCTTGTATCCGCGCCCCTTTGCAATTAGCAGTTGGCAATTATATATAAGATATTATTGCCACATATGCAATTAGCAATTTCCCTATTCCATACTTAGCCACTTTGGTGGAATTCCGCAAATATACAAACCGGTCACTCAACTGCCCCATCATGATCTCTTTCGTTTTACACATTTTTCACTCAAAAATTCTGAAACATGAAATTTCAT